>JBCJKH010071771.1:0-36010 GCA_039877255.1 Loriculus beryllinus
TTGGACAGAGCTTTGGGCAACATGGTCTAGTGTGAGGTGTCCCTGCCCATGGCAGGGCATTGGAACTGGATGATCTTTAAGGTCCCTTCCAACCTTAATGATTAGGATTGGCTCTGTTTCTATTTTCTGTTCCTTTCCTAATAATTTCCAACGTATTTCTATCTCTTGAGCTGTTGTTTTCATGGAATTATCAAGGGTAGCTTAAGCTCTTGTCTGTAAGTTGTAATGATCGGTTCTAGGCCCACCATTTTATTTGTAAGGTTTGGTTTTCTCTGTGTACATTACTTTGTATTATTAACATGCATTAGGTCTACATTTCAATGGCCATTCATGGAATGTTGATGTGCCCTTCTGCTGTTCTTCCTAGTCTGACTTTTTTAAAGTAGAAGAATAATCAAAAGCAAGACTTTGTGCTTGCTGTTTCTTATTCCTTTTCCAATTATGAATAAATTGAACTCAGCAAAGCTCCCTGTGAAACTCTACTGGTTACCTTCAAGCACTGTGAGAATTCGCCATTTACTACCAACATCTCTCTATGCTCAGCTGGAATGTCTAGAATATTCACTTGCTAGCTGTTTCAGGAGTGCCTTCTCATTCCCAAAGCTTGGGGAAGTTGGACTGTTTATTTGGAAACATTTTGGAAAGCCGTGAAGATTATGTAGATGAGTGGATAGTTTGGTATTGTTGTCTAGGTTCCCAGTTGAAAATCACAGTTTTAAATATTTTTCTGTCTTTCTGATTCTACTAACAGATAGCTTCAGTGTCTTTACTGCTGCTCAGTTTTCCCAAACAGCAGTAAAATTGAAAGTGATGAGTTACATCAATTTTTATCATTACCTTGGGGATTTTAGGGGCATCAGTGACATCAAATAGTAAGTTGGTGAGCAGCAGAGACAAACATGGTATTACTCACTGGAAAGAATAAGAAATGGATGCTTGGACATGGGTAAATATACTCTTTCTTCTAATTCCCAAAGAAGGCTGGTGGAAAAATAACAGAAAGATGCCTATCCCTTGCCTCATCCAGAAGGTCTGGATCTCATCTAACATTGTGTAAACATATGCCTAATAGAAAAATATTACTAATAAATATTCCCACCTCCTCCCTTTTTCTGAGTAGCTCTTACTGACTTCTCCCCCAGGTGAGGTCAGTGCTCATTAAGAGATGAGGTGACAATGTCATTAGCCAGCAGAAAACTTGGTGATGTAGATACTAAATAAATATTAGGCTGTCCACATGTTCTTATGGATTGGCTTGTGAGTAAACTAAGTTTAAATTAGAAGATTAAAAGTCTAGCAGAGAGGTAGAAAGTATAGTCAGTAAAGAAGAGAGCAGAGCTCAGGGTAAGATAGAAAGAAGCTGTAGAAAGAAGCCAACACAATAGAAGAAAATGCTATTATGACATAAAAAATTATCAGACAGTTATTCAGAACACAATAAAAAAAAAGAAGATAAATAGTGCATGATGTGTAGAATTGCATAATTTTTTTTTTTTAATTTACAAAATGTCCTTTTACAGGAATATTTTACTGCTTGTAATGGGTAGAATAAAATGCTATATTGTTTTCAGGCCCCATTTCTTTTTTTAGCTATTGAAAAACAAACTGTAAATTTCACCTGATTCATGTCTCAAGATAGTTTTTTTTTCAATTACTTCTTTTTGAAGTCAAGTTTGAGGCTTTCAGATCTTATTGTATTTGTTTAGAGTATTTTTTCCCACTTCATATATTATTTTGTGATCAAATATTTAATATTTTGTACACTTTGGATCTCACAAATGTGAACTTATACTTACCTTTGTATGCATGAGTAATCCCTAGGCTTCTGATTCTTCCTGAGCTTGAACATTGGCTGAGTCTCTTTCCAGGGAGCCTTACAGGCTAAGACTTCACTTAGAGAAAATCTCCAGTTATGTGACATTTAAAATCTATTATCACACAAGCTAAATATTTACAGTTGCTTGTACTTCTAGAGAAGTTTATATATAAAAATAAGTTAGTATTTTAAGTACTTGTGTGTGTGCCTGTGTTTATATACACACATGCTATATCTACTGTGGCTCTGCATGTGTGTATATATCTATATAGAGTAATATAGAAATAACTAAGTTAAGTCCTACAGTTGTTTCTATTTATCAACAACAATTTTATAATTTCTTCCATTTGGATTTGAGGAAAAAACCCAAAACATTACAAAAATAGTTTTACAGGCTTCATTATTGCAAACATGGGCAAAGTTTCAAGACAATCCAAAGAGATGGTGCAATGAGATCTGGCTGAGCTGGAATGGAATGACTGAAGTATTTCCTTTTCCTTCCTTTGTTTATCAAGCTGCCAAATTTGATTTCTTTTTGGTATGGTATTATTACAGTTGCTAATGAGAATCAAGTGACTCTTTTAAAAAGAAAATGTATGTTTAATTTATTGCAAAAAATCAAAGATTCTCAAACTTCTGAAGAAACAGGAGACACCCATGTGAAGTGTCAGCTTTATCTGCTTTATGTATTTTTGTTTACAAAGATTAGTAAAGATTAGGACCTTGAAGAGTTTATGCAGTGCCTGGTATGGCTTCCTGAACATTGTGAAGTTTGTTAGAATATAAACTGTGAAGTTTGGTGCAATGTAGTGTTCTCTCTTATGTGTATTGTTTTGTTTTGTATTTCCTGAGTTGTTTTAGTAAGGAAAACAATGAGCACACCTTTTTAAATCCAAAGGGCTGTGACATTACATCCTTCTTTTTGTTGTGATCTGTTGTTGTTCAGATTTTCAGATCTTTTATTCTTTTTCTAATTTCCACTCCCATAATCTTTTGGAAACATTTTCTTTCAGCATTCTTTCCCCCTAAATCACTTGTTGCAACAGTCTGCTCCTTGTATGGCTGGTTTAAAAAAGGAAAAGAATATTACTTTGTACACAGCATTACCTTACCTAATGACTGTTTTTGGTGAGCAGCATGATGACTGTTAAGTGTCAAGCTATTTGCGTTGAGTTAGCCAGACTGATGGATTTGTTGTCCATTTATTGGTCATATGGCTGCTGGTTCCCTTCATAGGAACAAAACTACAGAATTAGCGAGTCCATGCTTGCTTCGACTTACATCCAGGGAGTGTGAGCATCATAGATGGCACAGCATGAAATTCAGTTCAGACTTCTCAAAACAGTTAAATTCAGAGGCTTACAGCCTCAGTCCAATGCCCACAATGCTCTAGAGAAGATAAATATTTTGGTTTTATATGGTTTTATTAAGCCACTTCAATATAAAATCTCCCTCTTTGATAGCTTGTGGTTATTTAATGCATGATTATCATGATAACAAGATGAATTTCATTATAATCAGGCGCCATCTGTCATCAACATTCAGATCTTCAAAGCGTGTCTGAATCAATGTCTTATAATGTTTTGAATTTTAATTAATGTTTTAATTTTTTAAAATAATTTTGGAAAAAGTGCAAGACAATGTATGTTCTGGTGTACAGATAACTAGTGAGCCATTCAAAATTCGAAATAAACACAAATAAATGCCATATTACATTTTCTAAGATAATGTAAGAAGCTGGAGCAGCAGCGTGATGATGTGGCATATGTATGTAAAAACCCCACAGTAATTGATTTGCTGCTGCAAAGCTGCCTATCAAAGCAGGGTTCCATTTAAGGCTATTTTGTTACTCTTTGGGATAACTAATTTGGGTCCAAGAAAATAGTTTTTTTTGATGGCATTTTGATAATCTCCCTGAAAATTTGCGAGATAGGAGTATTATAAAGTAGTTTTTAATATTTTTTTTTTTTTTTTTAAAGACAAAAGCAGAATCATAAAAGTCAGATCTTTGACTAAGGTAACATTCTCAACATCTAATTACAAAGTGGTTTTAAGTGCCAAATAAAAGGCAAACTTCCAATGATCAAGAAGAACTGCGGAGCTGCGACAGGACTGCAAGAATATGGGGTTTACTCTGGCCAGATTCAAGTCATTATTTTTCTGATTTAATTTTATTGGCCTGAGCAAAGCTTAAGTAAGTGTAACAGCACCCATGTAGGGGGTAGAATCAGCTAAAATAAATAAATTAAAATGATTGCTAGTTAGACTTTATGTATAGATAAGCAGGTTTTACATAAATCATAGAATTATAGAATCATAGAATCATTAGGGTTGGAAAGGACATTAAGATCATCTTGTTCCAACCCCTCTGCCATAAGCAGGGACACCCCACACTAAACCATGCCACCCAAGGCTTTGTCCAGCCTGGCCTTGAACACTGCCAAGGATGGAGCACTCGCAACTTCCTTGGGCAACCCATTCCAGTGCCTCACCACCCCAACAGTGAAGAATTTCTTCCTTATATCCAGTCTAAACTTCCCCTGTTTAAGTGCAAGATAAGGCTAAGCTGAATGCTTCAATTCTTGAATGCATTTGTGGATTTAAAATTTGCTTTTTCTTTCTCTCTTGGTTGGTGTCTCTTTCATTCCATAAATCTGTCATTTTTAACTGCATAGTGACAAAGCTTCAAAGAGGGTGTGAAGTAAAATGTTCATTCATCTCAGCCTTATCTTTAACCCTGTGGTTTGGACGCTGGAAGGATTTGTCCCTCCAGAGACCAGAGCAAGTACAAAATCTCAGGCGAGATTTCAGTCATGACTCTGGTAGCAGATCCGATGCCTGAGGAAACTTCACCAGTAGAAATTCCTTGGTTTAAGAAGTTAACTGCTGGGTCTGTGTCTTGCACTCTTCAGCTCCTTAAATTCTGCTTAAGGTATCTTAAGTATTTGTGGAAATCCAGCCATAAATTGGCATTTGTATGCCTCTGGATCAGAGGGTATATTTGTATGACTAGCAAGTCTTACAACAATTATGGTTTAGCTGTGGGTCAAGAGGATTCTTCAGGTGAATTTGGTGAATAATATGTGGGAAAGAATTTTTTCATTGGCTTTTAAGCAGTCCTCTTAGTCAAGCAGAGTACTAATAATTTGTACGTTTCCAAGGTATGTAAATATATGGCTTTGGATAGTAAGAATATTCTAAGAATCTATTATTCAAAGATGAAAAGTAATTAGTAGATATATCTGCTTATAAAACTAAGATTTTCTTTTTTTAATTTTTGGCTGCAAACAATACTCAAACTTATTCTTTTAGAGGTGACTTAAAAGAAAAGGTGTATAAAAGAAATTAAAAGAAAAGGTGTATATTAAAAGAAAATAGTGAGTAGCTGGTCTATTTAGTATCTCAATACTAGTATACACCTACTTGTTTTGTTGCAGTTTTCTGTTGCCAAATAGAGACTGTATCTCTCAGCAGTTAAAAAAAAGACAACAACCAGAAACACCCTGTGAATGGTACTTAAGGTTTGTTTTGGCTGCTGGGTGCCAGCAATAGTTGCTTATTCATCTTCACATTCAGTTGGCAGAGTTAGCTGAATAACAAACATTGGGAAAACATTTGGTTTAGCTCTGAATCATTTCCCTGATTTTGTGGCCTGTGATGTCTGTGGTCACTCATGTTAGCCCTGTTGAAGAGGTGGCCTGGCAGGCTGCAGGAGGGAGGAACTGTTTCCTGAAGGAACCTGTTAAAACTTCCATGGAGCCTCACTTAACTAAGCTTGCTGTCAGGGAAAACCGTAAAAATAAGCCAAATTTGTGATGCAACTTGAAGGGCCAGGTTCAAAGCACACAAAGGGCTGTAAATGCCCCTGAGCCCTTCTTGAAGAAGTCCCCTGCTAATTTCCCTTCTTGCTGGGGAAGGGAGAGCCACCTATCCCCGCTCCATAGGTGCTCCCTGCCTGCTGCTCCAGCCTGGCAGCAAAAGTGGGTGTCTTACATTGGAAATGTTTACAGTTTTAGGTTCCACAAATTAATTTTTAATTAGCCTCCCATCTATTGAGTTGCTAGACTAGGTATTTATTATGTGATATGAGATGATAATGATATGATTTTCCTAAAGGCATGTTTATATGTAATTTAATTTTTAAAAGATATTTCTAGTATTTTCTTTTCATTCTGTGATAACACTAATTAAATGTTTTAACTTTTCTCCCTTATTTTTTTGCATATGCATGTGGCTGAAAGCATTTTTTGTGTTGTCTGAACACTAGGAAACACCCCTTGAGAGTCCACTTTTGCTAAGATATGTTACTGGCAAACATGCAAAGTTGCTCCCCATATAGCCCAGATGGTATCTATATGGCCTGAGTGACAGTTTGTAAACTGATAGAGGGTGAAATAAGGATGAAGGTTGAAATGGTTTCAAAGTGGAAAAAATCAGATTGCTTTGTGACTTCAAAAATGGCATTAAACTGTGAAGGCTGAAGTAATACAGAATTGTCTTTGCTTATAGTAAAGAATAAACTTTTTGGCCTTAGGAACAATAAGTGTGTAAAAACTTTTCCATTTAAAAGTGTTTTATGCTTTTTTTTTTCTGCTATTTTTTTAGTACTTTGTTAACATGATAAAATAATTACAGACATATCAAAAAGTGCTTTCTAATGAATTATTGACTTACTACTGCCAATATGACAACTGCTAGGAAGACGGTGCATGACTTAAAGTAAAATAGATATGATCTCCCGAAGCCTCTGGAGTTTAAAATAACTAACACAGACAAGAGTGGCAACATGTAAATTTCAGACACATCTATATTTTGCAGCATTCTAATTTGCCAAGTTTTCTTAATCTGGTCAATCCAAATCTTATTTTGGCAGTGAAAAGAGAATAGAAATGTGCAGGGAAAGAGTCATAAAATTGAAGTTGTAGGCATATCATTTAGTTCAGTTCTACTTTTGCAATATGAGGATTTTTGTTTTTACTCTTAAAAGCCAGTAGTGCTTTTCATATTAATAGGTGAATGTCCTTGACATTCTATAAGAACAAGTGTCCAGATAAATTCTAAACCCACCTCTGAGTCTGAATCTAATGGCAATTGCTGTATTGGAAATAGCTGGATAGTAGGTAATGGTTGGAAGTACATTCTGATATAATTTTTCTAGTAGAAAGGGAAGACTGACACATAGATTTACAATGAATAAAGGCTTTTGAGTAAAATTTAGATGTTATTTTTAGATGCAGTAATTCCTTCAAATTTCCATATCCTTTGGCTTGATGTTCTTGTATTGCAAAACTTCTTTTTGAATTGAAAGAGACAAAACGGGCATTCTTTATTAAGGTCATTGACGTTGTAGATGTTGTATTATTTATATATATAATAAATATGATGCTAATTAACATGCAGTGTTAACTGAGGCTGCCTGTCCTGAAGAAATAAAAGCCGCCAATGTTGCATTGGTGAGGAAATCACGCTTCCATACTAGGATAGTTTACCTGCACAGTTTGTTACTTCTTTCGCAGCCCTCACTCACATCCATGTTTTCAGGTGTAGGATCTTCTGTAGAGCTCATTGCCTTCAGCTCTCCACTGATACTTGTCCAGGGCTGGCGGGTACCCAGCTGGGTACTCCTGTAGGAGAGGGACTGATGTGTCAGATCTAGAAGGAGGCTTAAGAAGCGATCTAACCTCTGGCACTCACTCTGGTAAAATACAAGTGACTCTTTTATATCAGTGTGGATTTTCTTTTATGAATATGCACACTCATTTACTTGCATTGCACCTGCATCTGTTTTTCTGACAGTAAAGAATGAAGTAACTAATCTGCCATGGAACAAAATGGGAAAAATTACAATGAATTGTGAGTATATTTTCCTGCCTGCCTTCCTATTTGAAGTTTTAGTACTTCTTTGTTCATTTCTAAATCTTTAAGAACTGCTGAAAAAAAAAAAACCAAAGAAGTATGAATTTCAGTACTTTACTCCTCTGGACCTGTTTTAAGAAAAATGGTCAATGCTGCACCTCACTTATAGCTGTTTGCTTCTAATCAGCAGAGACTGAAGATAAACACACTGATCCTGGAAGCACAGTGAGACTATCCAATTTTTAACACCAAATATAGTTAACTACTAGAATAAATAGCAAGTCGTTAGGTTGTGCTTGATTCATGGTCTTTTTGAATCACAGTTTTATATTTTTCTCAAAGTGATCATTCAGCTCTGACAGCAATAATTGCCTTAAGACAGGAACTTCCCTACAGTTATGTGATTTGTCTTGTGTGGGAGGTCAGGGGATGATAATGTTTCTTTCTGGCTTTCAGTTCTTTTTTCTGAGAATATCAATGTTTCATGGATATAGAGCTTAGATTTAGGCACCCCTGTAAGATGGAGAAGTGCAGAAACAGTATTTATTTTCCAAAATGGTAGATGGTGGAAGGGGAAAGCCTAATTTATTGCTATAGCATAAGAGCAGTATTTCTGTGGAGGGTTTCACAACAGTAATTCACGTAACTGTTAACTACAAAACAAAATGAAACTGTTACTGCGTTTGGTTCATGGTACACCATAAGCTACTCAGCTTCCCTGTTTGGCATCTTTGTTGTTTGGTTGTTTTTTTTTTTTTTTTTTTTTTTTTTTACTTTCTTTGAAATGTACAGTTGAAATAATAAATATTGAAAAGGAAACTGAGAAGAGGTTGCATCTCCACCTGTTGCTAATCCTCTAAAAATATTTTGATTTATCACTAACTCTTGGCAATACAGACTGTACCAACTGTTAGTTAACTCTTTGGTTGATCCAAGACCTTAACTGTAGCGTGTCTGTGTTAGGACAGCACTCATGCGCAGCTATCATGCCTGCCCTATTTTGTTGAGTATTGCACAAATGCAGGACAAGAAGGCAACCCATTCCCAAGGATATTCTTGTCAAAAATAATCAGTAATTAAGTATATGGCTGTACTGTAAACAACCTTTTCATTATTTGGTTTTAGAAATAGATCCCTCTGAGAGGAATGAAGACAGATTTTGCCCTTCCTTGTTATTATTTTAGACCGCAGAAATAACATAACATCTCTTTGATTTCTACCCATTCTGTTAGGAAGGGAGGTTTCTTTTTTTGTGTTTTGGTTTTGTCATAGATATTTTTTAGTTTTTTCTTTTTTTTTTTCTTTTTTTTTTTTTTAAGATAGCATGAGAATTAGAAACAATAATATGAAATTCTGTTTGCAAAATGCAGTATTTAGTGAATGGATTTTGGAAGGCTCTAAGGCTGGATGAGACAAAGAGCCATAATCATGCCAGAGTAAAATTTCCGTGTATAAGTCTTGACAATTAAGCCTGCATGTTGAAAACTTTGAATGAGCAAATCCCACTTGAGTCCTATTAATGGTACTGCATAGCTGGTTGGAAAAATTGGCAACAAGGGCAGCAGAGGGATCTACAGACTTAGTAAGACAATACTGTATTGCTTTCATTGAGTTCACATTTAAATGTTTTCCTTTCAACTCTAATGGCAAAATAATTGTTAGTTAAAACAAATCCTTAGCTCTTGAAGAAGGCTAAACTATAAGCTCTCCATTCATCAAAGCTGTACCTGATAAATATATTTTTAAAGACTTCTAAACTAGCAATTTCTTTCAGTGAATCTTACATATTTGTGCAAATCAGGTATAATTTTTATTACAAAATTGATAGGTCATCCAGATTGAATTCTTCATATTTTTATAAGCCTGGTTTTATGATCAAGCTGAGTACTGCCAAATGTCCTGCATCCTGCTCTACAGATTTCAATATTTTTTCTGATCCTGCAATTTATTTTTTTTACAAAATTATTGTATACTAAATATTATTGGCTATGATACCCATTCACTATGCAAGAATTATATTTTAGTTGCCCATCTAAAAATGCAGTCACTTTATTTTATGTGCTGAGGCCAATGTACACATAATAAAACATTTCTCAATGTAAATTAGAGAAAATCACATATTGTATCTAGTGATCTAGACTTGGGAAGAATTAATCCAAAACATGAATTGCTAAGAAGAAGGAGAACAATGTAATTTTGTTTATAAAAGAATCACTAGAGCTAAATCTTAAAACCAGGGGAAAAAATATATCTTGGTTCCTCCTGTATTCTAGAAAATGTTATGCTGCTAGCAGTGAGGATTACTATAAGTAGTGCTACAGCTGAAAGTGGGGTTTGGTTTTATTTTTTTAAAGTGGTGGCTTTCTCTTTGTTTGTTCAACAAAGTGACACATTTTTTTACAGGGCAGTAGTTAAAGCAGCATTAAAGTGCCATTGACATCATCCAGTTACTGCACTGACTTGATTATATAACCTCTTTTGTGCAATTTTCATGCTCTGCTCTGTTTGAATGTTTTTACTATGCTGATGGCTGTTTTTCATTTCCTGCTGGGATGACCTTGAATAAAAAAAGAGTAAGAGTAAAGTAGACATAAGCAATGTAGTCTTGCTGGCATTTGCAGATCTTTTGTTCTGTGTTGAGAAACATAGTAGTTTGGCATTTATGGTATAGTTTATTTCTGCTGGTTAGTAATTAATCTTCAACAGAAAAAAATATGTTTTTCTCTTATTTTGTTCTTTTGAATTTGCCAACAATGATTCCTACCTTATTAAAGCATCTGAAGAGAGCTAAACAAGTGATAAATGCAGTTGTTGTTCGTGATAAATGCAGTTGTCATTCTTAAGCTTAGATTATTAATTTAAACTATTCAGTCTAATAGATCTACAAATCTAATAATTATCTGTTAAATTGCTCCCTCTTTTTAAAGAGAAAGGAGGTTAACTAGTTTGCACTTTTTTCCAGATTCGGTATATATCATACAGCTGAAGGAATTGTTATTTTTCTAGTTGGTCACTTCTTGTTGCCAATCAGCATTTCATTATTAGCCTTACTGGTGAATAAGATGAGTGAGAGTGAATTATCTTTCACATATACATCTTTTCTAAAATTTTTTATCTCTCAGTATCAGAAAGTTGTAAAAATGAGAAATCCATCCTTTGAAAGTAGTTTGCATTATTCCTGCCTGTTCTTATCAAACCAAAGCCACGCTCTTTAATGTCAAAGTAATAAAGATCATATTATCATACAGTTTACAATCACATACAGATGAAAAGTTAAGCTTTAAATAGTTTTCATTGAACCTTTTGAAAGTGTCTATTGTTGAGGCAGGGGGTTGGGCACAGGGCTTGTTCTTTTATGATACACACTTCATATTTGAGAACCTTTAAGTTTTGAAGATACTTAAGACAGTAGTATCCTTTCAGATATTTCCATTTTGCTGCTGTGATGATTCTGCTTATCTGAGGAAATATCTTGGAATTTAAGTTTATGTCTTAAAACAATGCTAAAGTGCTGGTTAACCCTTGAAGCAAGTTAATGAAATACTTCACTGTCAGTAAAAATCAAGGTTTCATCTCATTGGTAAATGCTTCAGTATTTTTCTTTTTAACAAAGATAACAAAGTAGCCAGTAATGTACCGACATCATGTTTCAAACATCAGTGTATTATATCAGTATGCTGATTTCATGCGCATTGCCTTTTTCTTGTCAATTGCTAAAAGATACACAAATATTTTTGGTGTAAAGTATAAAATAAGATGGTTTCAATATTATGCAGGTCTTATAAACTTGAGTTTAAATGCATTGTTCTAGTTTACCAGTAGCAAATCTGATGCTTTGGCTTTACTCAGTCTTGATCGATACTGTATTTAGAGAAACTTGGAAGTCCTGTGTTTTTGGAATTAGTTTTGTTTGTTTTGCTTAGTCTGATTTTCATGTAGTGCTCCTTAGCATGTACATATCAATGTGATTTATAATCTATTACATCTGAGAGTGGTACTCTGGAAAATAGTCCTTCACAGCAAATTTAAAAAATGTAACTTTGGTGTTTAGATTGTTCTGTTGATTGCATGATTAACAAAGCAACAGAATATTTTCATTTTTGGACAAAAAGAACTTCGGATAAATGCTGGGAGATTACCAAATGCTTAAAGGAACCTTCTAAAGTTTGGAAACATAGGTGATATGGAACACCAGGTCTACACCAGAAGTGTTAAGAAAGACATAGTCTCATGTCACAGTATTATTTGGGGTTAGTAGAAGCAATGAATGCTTGGTTAGACTAGCCAGTTGTCCCCCTCAGTCTCAACAGTGAAAACAGTAACAAATAAAGGAATTACGTAAGGTTTAACCTAAGAGGGAAACAGGAATGATAGCCTATTTTTGCATTGATCTTTGTCAAACTCAGGCAGGCTATAAACAGAAGATGAAATTACACATTATGCCTAAAATTTCCATTTGCACACGGAGGTCTCTTCTCAAGCGCTTTTTTTTAATAATAGAACAAAAATTGTTCAAAGCCACTGAAGTTTTCTCCCTTACTTTAAGAATTTGCACATATTATTTGGGGAGTATGCTGGTGATTCTAGCTGATAAAGCTGGAAACTATTTCCTCATGTTACATTTTGTAAATCTTATTGTTACACCCCAGCAAATGAGCCTTCAGTTTTATTTTTTATTTCATTTCCAGCCAGTTGCCAGGAAGATGGCTGATGGGTAACCAAAATTCTGACTGTTTTCAACTGTCTTTGCTATTAGGGATATTTTATTTAAATTTAATATTCTGAAAGCTTTTATGTTCAGATTTAAGTGCACTAGAATAAATTCACAGAAGACTGTGCATAATAAAAATCTTTCCTAACCTTTAAAAATGATAATAATACTTGTAGTTGTGGTACTAGATTTTAAATCTCTGTAACTGCAACATTTCTGTCAGATAGTGTGTCACATAAAATTTTTCACTAATGCCCTGACGGTATGCTTTGCATATGTACATTATGTCACGAGATGAATGTTTTAAATTAAATCATCACATTATACAGTATTTCTATATCCATGTTAGAATTGGCTAATTTTATGTGTATATGTAGAGAAACATGGCTATGAATGAAGCAGTAGCATAACATTATTTTTTTGTTTTCCTTTTTTTATTAGATTTTAATATAACATTTTTGTGTCATGATCATTTTTTCTGACATAAATTAAAATTGAAAAAATAGAAAGCCATTTCTTATACACTCTTTCTATAGCAATGAAGGGATCTCAGGGAAATCATTCAAACCGTAGTAAGTGGCAGGGTACCTTGTCAGCAGGCAGAGATAAGAAGGACATGCCTGGGGTGGAACAAGCAGAGGAGAAGCCCTCATGTCCTTCTTCCTCCTGCTGCTCCAGCAATTCTTCATAAATAATTTGCCCATTTGCCCTTATTAGGACAACACCTTTTGTGTTAGCTGATTAGTGAATGCTTATTACTTAGCATCAAATAGATTATCATCAGTGGGGTGATGATTTGGGTGACTTGTTTTGGTGTTGAGTATCCCAAACTTGATCCATAGGCTGATACTTTGTGAGGTGCATGTCAGGAGCACAGAAATACGCAGCCATACTCTAAATCAGTTTGGTTTAGAATAATTTGTGATTTTTCTTAGTTTGAGACAGCTACAGAATGCAAGAAGGAATCTACCTTAAGATTATTAAGGTACACCAAGTCTAATCTTTTATAAAAATGCTGAAATATGAAACCTTAGCTTTCTTCCATATATTCATTTGCAATTAAAAAACAAGGGAATAAAGGAAACTTGTGCTTTATGTATTATTTATTTTTTTTTAATGAAAACCCTACAGTTTTAATTTCAGTACATGGTTTGTTCTGAGTAAGTAACTTCTCTAAAAGAAATTCCTATATTTCAAATAGGGCTATAGTACTTTTTTAATTGACTTGTAAGTAGCTTGATGTTTAAAGTCAGTGAATTTGCAAGCTGTACTGTTTGCTGTGTATCCTGTGTGATTTTCATATTCCAAATATTTATTAATGCCTTTTAGCATGTATTTATTTTATATATTATTATTTTGTAGACTTGCAGTGAATTTACACCCCAAATGTTGCTGTGCCCCATCAGGACGTGTTAACAGAGAACCCATATTTTTCATTACTGTACACTATCAGTGCAAGCTTTAAACACAGGGCATTCTGGAGTGCCCGAAGCTCCCCTGGGGGCATTAGATTGTATGGGACAATAGAAGATGTGTAAATGTTTTATATTATTTACATATTTAGAAGTTTTCAGTGTGTTTAGCTAGATGAAAGTATTGTTACAGGTTAATTTTCAATGCTAAATTGAAAGCAGTTTACTGTTGTTAAGAATGGGTAGTCTTAAGGGGGGGGGGGGGAAACAAATGGAAGCAGCTAGCTCAAATAACTAATTTATTAGGAACAAAATTAATTTTCATCCAGACAAAAAGTGTCTGCAGCACAGTTCTTGTTTGCTTTGTGTCAGAAAAGGAAACATGCAAGTATTGTTTTTATTTATATGTCATGCATCTATATTGTAAATATTTTCATAAAGTCTTGTTCACATAATGGTGCATAGAAAGCCTGCTAAGCAACTGTGTATGTGCACCCCTGTTGCTGTGTCCTGCTTGGTACGGTTCCTGACCCACAGCCGAACACTGTGCCGTGGGACCCCAATCGTTCCCAGGCGCTGGAATGCAACTCTCAAGAGTCATCCAGTCGCTAAATTGTCAGCGTGCTCCCTGGCACGTTCTTGGCCCACGCAGCCTTGCGCTCTGCTGAACATTTCCTGGTCACACTCCATGAATTAGCATGGAGCAGATGACTGACATGGGGCCAGGAAAGCAATCCTGACAGTATTCAGTTTACTTGGCATCCTTGACATGTTGCTGTGTGTTACTCATGGGATATGTAATGCTTCAAAGTGATGGGCTTAGCTTCTGTGGAGGTCTGGCTGAAGTACTTTTGCAATTTAAATTGTTAAGCTGTGGAGGGTGGTAAGAAGGAGGAAAGTGGTAACCATTTAGGGTGGTTTTGTTTGTGAACTGACAGACAAGTTTTATGGCTTTATGTAGAAGGGAGCATTAATTTTTGCTGTTATGAACCTTCATGTGGCTATGTTTGAGAATTAGAGCTGAGATAGCAGTGTTAGAAAATGTTTTGGGACATCAGGCAGATTTTCCCCAAAGAAAGATGCTTACAGGACCACAAGCTGAAAGAATTCAATACAAGAAAGCATTAGTAGCATACTCTTCCCTAAGAGTATTCTTATATTGTCTAGGTATAATTTTAAGGAGTGAATATTTTTACTCTGAAATAAATAATAAAGGAGACAATCTGAGTGTGGAGGTAGTTGCACTAGTTTTTCATCTGAAAAGCTGAATGCATAACATTTAGGTTTGAATCAATGCACAAAAGTCATGAGAGTACCCTGAAGTCCCATGCCATCATCATAGGTGTTTGCGTAATTTTCACTGGTTGCCTCATTTATTGTTTAGAGATTAGGGAGGGTAAAAATGACAGTCAGCAACTGGGTGGACTCCCTTGGTCTGCCATTTTAACCTTTTGGTACCACTTGACTGGTCAGTGGAAGTCAGGCTTGCTGCGCCCTGAAGCATACCTTACAGCTAGGGTGAAGTCAGTTTGTAAGAGCAGAATGGGGATCAAAAATGTGAGAGAGAAATGACTGGACAGGGAATAGTTGGTTTGGGTTTTTTGTTTCTTTTTTTGAGTAAAAAGTCATGTGGTGGCATGATTGAGCAAGAACTAATCTGGGAAAAAAGGGACAATAAACCTCAGCATGCTGATTACACATTATTTCAGCAACACAAATGTCTTTGAAGATCTCGATCATAATAGCCTGCTTGAGCTACTCTTACTCATTTTTCAATCTAACACAGTCCTCATTCCTGCCGTTCACTCTCTGAGGAGATGTTTCCCAGTGCTCCAGTTGCTGTTACGCTTTTGCTCTGAGCTCTTCTCCTATCCCCCTTGAAATGTTGTCGGTTCTCCTAAGCTGGACACATGGACTCACTGTACCATGGGAGGATGACATTTGAAGCCTGAGAAATGGTGCTTCTGTTTAGTACGGAATATACTTCTTTTTTTTTTTTTCCTCCATACAATTGTATGGAAGTGGTGACTGACGGTTTTAATTTTTTGTTTGGTTTTATTTTCGTCACCTACTGAAACCTGAATTGGCTTTGAAAGAACTGATGTCTGTCTGATTCTTCGCTGACTCATTGCTCTTCAGTTAATTATTTCCACTTCTTAGGGATTTAGAACTTCAGGCTTGTCTCTGATCTCAAACTGCTTCCAGAATTGTTGCATCTACTCCAAAATTGCCAAAACTTGCAAACTTCATTAGGTTATTTTTTTCTTCTGTTGACTTTGTCTTAAAATATTTAATGCCTTGTGGCAGATTTTTGCCCAATTCTACCTGATACAGCCTTTCAGTTCAGTAAGTAGTTTTCGCTATCCTCTTTTCCTCTCTCATTTTGTTTACGGACTTGGTTTATGGACACTTGCTATAAACAATATTTCTCTAGCTTATGTAAATTACTTGTATCAAACCCCTCAAATTAATATATGCAGTATATTTCTATAGCATACTATCCTGTTATAAAAGGAAAGTAAGACAGCTTGACAGAATTTCTTCTTCAGACAGTGGTTATGACCTAACAACTTTCATCTTCTGTGTACAAGAAATATCTCATGAAGTATAATTCTGTTAGCTTAGAGAACAAGAAAGTTGTGTTATTTTGAGCAGCATTTGTGATCGGTTTCACTTTTTATTTTGGGCGATTTTGTGTTGAAAAATTAATGAAAAAACTTCAAGTTGACATTAGAAGTTTTCCTTTATTTGAAGAAAGAGCTCCCCTTTAAAGGAATGTACCAAAATCATATCCTACATTTTAGTAAGATTAATATTGTTCATTCTCCAAGTTTAATTTAATTGTAGTACTAGCTTTAAACAAAACATAGACTTAATTTTCATAAAAAGATTATTGGTGAAATCAGAGCTTTCTATGACGCATTTTACTTATAGATATGAAATGCACTGGGCTCTAGAGAAAATTTGGGTGCTGTTTTATTATGGCTCTTCTTTTAGTACTTTTATGCAGAATAAAAACGTATAGAGTGTCAAACATGATATATTATTTAGTCTTGACAACTTCATATGAGAAAGGCAATAGTGAAAGAGTAGGTATAAGCTATCACTATATGTAGTGACAGTAAAATAAGTTATTTTGATTGATGTTGCTAATCCCTAGTTATCCTAGTGGGTTACTGCACAATGGCTTTGACACATCAAAAGGGTGCTCATTTTCATGCTGACTCAGAGGCCTGCCTCCTCCATTGCATTCATCCAAGTTATGTACTTATTTTTCAGCTTCAGTTGATTTAAGGAATAGGCATGTCTTTCATTTGGCAAATGTACAGTCTTTTACATTGAAAAAGACATTCTGCATTCTCTGTATACCTACTTTGGGTAAAGATTTATTTGCAATTGTTAAACCTTAAAAAAAAAGCAACCAACAAACAGAAAAACAACAAAACTCAAACAATTTGAGAAGTCCCATGCTGTTTAGAAGCTAATTATTGCTAGTTGTAATGGTATTTTGAGGCTTTTAAAAAATACTCTGGTTTGCAGTTTTGGTTATTTAATAAAAAATAAAATCCCTCCTTGAAACACAATAAGCTTCCAGTAGACACAAAAAGCTCCCAATAAAATATAATGTCATGTCCAGTGATGCTTACAGAGGGATCTGCTGTACAGCTCTGTCTCAGTGCAGGCTGAAACATCCAGTGCTTGTTTAGAAAATCTCATCACCTGAGATTCAGTATCTCATAGGCAGCATCTCTTTCTCACCAGGGACATGTGTGTTTCCCATGTTATAAATGAGTATTTCTTGTGAGTGATGAGCAAAATATAACACTGTTTAGCTATAATTAAGGAAGGTGCTTTTGTAAATTACAAATTGAAGCTATGAAAATTTGTTGTTCTAAATCTGGAAATACTCGGTTCAGGTGGTAGTTGAGTTAAGGGGCTGTTCTGCATGCCTACAGGCAGGTTAGCTGCTCATTTAAATAAGGGATAGCAGTTTTATTCCCATAACTGATCAAATATTTTGGTGGAGTGTAATGCAAACACATAACTAATCCTTTCCTTACAATGAATATTAGGCCACATCCTAAACCACTTATGTAGAGAAGTCTTTCTCAAGCTATTATTTCCAGAGCTGAATAAGCCCTGGTGGGCTGATTCAAGAGGAATGATGCTTAAGTGTGTTTTTTGAAAAAGACTTCCGGCAACTACACCCCTCATTATATACAACCTTGGACAGTGGGGTTATATGGGATTAGTATGCAGCTGACCTTTTTTCTGCTTTTCTGTATTTCGTTAAGTACCAAATTCGAGAGAGACTTATTAGCTGTTACAATGCAGTGCATATTTATGTTTTAATTGGGACAGGTTTTGGTGTAAAGGTTGAAATGATGACATGTTTATGTCCCACTTTTTGAAAGCAGTTGGTAAGTGTGTCTGCTAGGAAGGACAGCACACTGTGTGATCAGTCTTTCAGTTTGCAGTTACTTTCTGTTTGCTTCGCTTTTGTTTGCTTTCCAGAGACTAAGGTCCCTGCTCTCAGTGCGCCACCTCACTTGCTAAATCAGTTTCCTTCTTGGAGAAGTTGTCATTAAGCTGTAGACCTAGAAGGAAACTGATGATGGTAAAACCATATAAAAAATCCTAAGAGAAAGTAAAATTAAATAGAAAAATAAATAGCTGTGAGCAGCTGGATTTACAGGTTTTAAAAGTAGGACAACATAAAGCACTTAAGCCTCAAACAGAAAGAGTAGAGTAACTTAAAAGTCCTGAAAGCTGTCTCATTTTTTCTTTCCCTGAGCTTTTCACTGATCCAAATTTTTTTGTATCTGTTTATTTAAAAACATTTTTATTTACTGTATTATTTAAAATCAGCTTTTAAAATGTGGAGAAAATTCAATTTAGTGAAATACAATTCAACATCTCTTTGCAAGTTGCATCACTGTGGAAGAGAGCATCCTTTATGACCACATGTTCAACTTAAGTACAGCCTACAACATTGACTGCTGAGGATTGATTTGGTCAATCCTCTGCTTAAACTGTTAAACGGTGTTTGAATTGGTTTTGCATCCTCTTTTGATCAAAAGCTGTGGCTTAAGCATGGAATCTTATCATCATTGTCACAAAATACTTGTGCTTAGTTCAGTTTTTTGAATGAAAATATACACAGATGTTTTAATAACATGATTTTTATTTCTTTATTCATTATTTTTACAGAGACCTAAGATTTAATAGGATTAAAGAAATCCAGCCTGGAGAGTTTAGACGGCTTAAAAACCTGAACACACTGTAAGTTCTTTTTCAACACTAAGGCCCTTCTCCCCTTTTGATTTAATATGATTATTTTGATAATGTGCCAAATTTGCTCACTTATCACAGGTAAGTAGTTTTACAAATTTCATCTGTATTACTTACAGAGCTGACTGAAGTAGGGTTTAGGGCCAAAGTATTTGAAAGCAAAATCAGATATATGTATATTAAAATAAAAAAAGAAATTTATTTACATCCTAATATTTTATTAATATATTTTAATTGGACATATGAAAAATATAGACCTTTACTACATATTTTTTTTTTTCAAATTTTGCTAACTTTGGAATATTGCACAATAAATCATGGAGTTACAACAAAGCTGCTCAGAGGCTCAGATGTGCAAATGTGCTGTGGTTGCAATATATTTGACAAACTCAAATGTTTTGAATTTTCATATTCTTATATGTTCATCAGAACTGGCAGAAGTTGAAAGGTTTTGTTCCTGCTCAGCTCCCTTTTATCAAGGTCTTTGTTATCATTTATGAAGGAAAGTCCACGTTTTCTGAAAGACTTTTTACAAATCGTATTATAGTTTTAATTTAGTACCTCTTTTGTCATTCCTTCAAACATCACTTTTAAAACAAATGCACTCATGTTTCTCTTCTCTAATATACGAACAGGTATGAAGAGGAATTAAGATGAACATTGCAAATTTGACTTTTCTAGAACACAAGTAGTGTGTGACCTGAAATACAGTAGTGATATCAGTGAGCTTTGGATCACCATTATTTATTTATCTTGCAAGCACGTAACAATAAATGTACTGAAACTTCTCGTACTCTCTTCACACAAAAGAAATGCTAGGACTTTCCCTCCAAAGTATATTGCCCAAATCTGTTTTGCTGAGACATTTTTACTAGCTTTCTCTACTTCAGTCACCTTTGATCATACCTCTGTTTGTAATTGATACCCAGTTTTGAATTATTCTGTTAGCTATCCAGCCTCAAGTTTTAACTGTTCAAATCACTCAGATGAGATCCACAAGCCCCAATAAAGACAGGATTCATTACGTCTGGATTCTCTTTTCTTTGTAAAACCAGGGCATGACAGATGAGTACAAATTTGTGCATATAGATAGCTTTGTTCCTGTGTGATGTAAAGGGCCCAGTACACAGAATATTGCTAAGAAATATCTAAGAAGTTACTTTAATTAGCATCTGCTAATACAAATCTTTGTTAATATCATTTTTATCAATTTATAAACAATTTATAAACTTGAGACCAAGGGATTTTTTTCCCTTTCATCTTCATTTCAGATACCTACAAAAAGCCACATTATTTCAGCTTTTAGATTTTTTTCTTTCTTATTGTCTGATTTTTTTCAGAATTTTCTCCTGTAAGGTAGTGAGTGAGCAGCTGTGAAAGCATGTGACATTTTTCTAAGAGTTACTGTTAGGGAGGATAGCATTTTGTTTTGGATATTTTTAAGTTTTCTTTTTACTGCTACCATACTTTTATTACTCTTATTTTTATTTTTATTATTAATACTATTACACCCCTCCCCTCCCCCACCCCCCCGTTTCTGTATGTTAAAATAAATGTCTGTTTCCTTCCTTCTATAGACTTCTAAACAACAATCAAATAAAAAGAATACCTAGTGGGGCCTTCGAAGACCTTGAAAATCTGAAATATCTGTAAGTTAAATCAATGTCAGTTTTTGCATCAGTGTGGAAAGTGTTTTTATCTGAGATTGTACTTTAATCTGACTCACTGTATCAGGAGACAAACCACTTTGAAAATCTGTGAAACTGATTTATGGTGTAGGGGCAACTGCAAATCTTCCTATAAGTGCGTGCTTTGAGCTTCCTAATATAAGACTGGGATATCTGTAGGCAGCAGATTTATTAGTTACTGTTTACTAGGACTTACTAATTGCTCTTTACTGTGTACAACTTAAAAGAAAATTTAAAAAGGAAGATGCTGATGGTTTAGGAAGTCACCTTTTTAAGGGTTCACTGAAACCTTCATATAGGTATGTAAGTTTATGCTTTGAAAAGTGGTTTAGTAGTAGCTGGTCCTAGATTTGTGTCTGCAGAAGCATGCAGATTATGTGAGTATTTGACTACTCCTAAATTGTCCACTGAATGCAGTGTAAGTTTGCAAGATAAAAATTAAGTCAAACACAAAATAGAAAATTACCTTCATGATTTGCCATAAGTTCTAAGTCTTCAGGTACCCTGTTGTCCTGGGTTCAGCCTCTATATTTTAAGATTAGCTCCTCCCATTTTTCGAAAACATTGAGTGTAAGTAACTAAATAAACAAAAGGCATTAAAAAATTATCTGTATAAAAGACTAAGGCTGAATAGTAAGTTGTCATAAGGTCTTAGCTGTAGTCTCTGGAGTGCAGTTTATAGTGTCATGTAGAAAAGTTTCACTCAATTCTCTTGGAGTATTGATCAGTGTTTGAATGCTGTATAGATAAAAAGAGGGTCACTTTGAGATTTCATGGTTTCAGAAAGAATTCAGAAGCTGAATTTTTCACCTACTTTTCAAGAATGCAGCCTGATTCACTGTAAAGGAAGTGGGAGGAGGAAAATAAAAATCACATAAACATGTGCAGACATATCACCTCCTTTTCCATGCTGTTAAATTACATTTTTTGGTCTCATTTTTTATGTGCATTGTTTTTCAGTAATAACATTTTTTAATCTATATACAATAGGATGAGAAAGAATATTGATCAGGCTATCTGCAATGAATTATTAAAGTCCACAATGCTTGCATTTGTTACAAGGTGTGTTTCTATGGTGGATCTGGTATCGGAGTACGTGAGATCTGCTAATTCAGGATGGCTAAGCTTCTTTGCATAGTCAGCAACTATGGAAAAATGCCACTTGTTTCATGTTAGCTCTCTGTTTTCATGTACTTGCCTTTGCCTGTAGTAAACCTGAGATAAAATTCAGCTATATACTCAAAAAAAGAGTGAAAAGAGGTAACTGAACTATGATTTATTTACATGTAGGAATATCTATATTGTGAAGAAGATCTTTCCCTTTTCCTCTTGTTCCCTGAAAAATTTTGATATGAAGTTCAATGTGGTAGTGTATTTAACTGCAGAGAGCTCTTTAAAGCCATTCCCTGTTTTGTTAAAACAAACTTTAAGATCTTCTTGCTATTTCAGTAGCTGTGACATAAATGTTTAGCTTTAAACTGTACAGCTTAAAGTTATAAAAATGCTGGTACATGGCAGATAATCAATACAGAAGGCTTAAATGTACCAAATAAATTCAGTTCAGTTTGAAGATTTCCGCTGAACAAGTAGATTCTAACTGTATTCTATGGAACAAAGGGAGCAAAATAGACCATTTTTTTTTCCCGACAGGATCAACAGATGTAGAAGTTAGGGGAGAGAGATTGCAAAAAAGTTAGAAATATTGCTCAGAATTTAATATTACGAAGCCAGACTATTTGGAATAATTGAGGTTTTGTATAGCCTGATCCTGTATGGATAGCTGTGAATGCCTAATTTGTATTGTTGCGTTTCATAAAATGAAGTAGTTGGTCCATAACTTTACTTGTGCTCTTACAAGAACTCAAGTGCTAGATTGCAGATGGTTCTGAAAATGTATAATTCACCAAGTAATATTAGAAAACCTGTAATTTCTCCGTGGCTTTGATTTAGGAAAAGATAAGTATATGTAAGTATAAAATGTATAGCTATTAGTAAATATTAATGCATATATATAAAATACCTGTAATATTTATATATCAAGTATTTTACATATGACAGATAAAATATATATATGTTATACAATTTTATATAAACTTAAGTTTAAGCCATAATACAGTATATTTATCTTTAAAAATGATAGTGTCTGAGAGGCATGTCGAAGCCCTTTCCTGTATCTCTGTTAAAGATCAGGTTTTTGTGCTTCCAAACAAAACTTTTAAACAGGAAATGTTAAAGAAGCCCTAGAATTTTCAAATGTTTATTTGAAATTGTGCTGAGAATGTTGAGATGTATATGCTTCCAGAATTGTCTGTCTGAAGAACAGAGTAATGATACTTTCTCTTTTTTCTGTTCATTACAAATATTAAACATTGTACAAATTTGTCTTTACATTATCAAAAATATGCGTGTATAATTTTTGAAGCTTATTTTTAAGGAAAATTTGTTACCATGTTCTTTATGTAATTTGTCTTTGAATTCGTACACTGAAAGTTGTGAAAAAAGACATGTAATTATTCTTGTTTTGCTATGAAACTAGCAAATTCTTTTTCCTGCTTTTCTGCCTGTCTATTTCATATACCTTAATGGTGGCAATGATTCCTTAGTAAGGATCAAAAAGGTTTTAGCAACCTGGACACCATCCATAATATAGTTTCCTTCTGAACTTCAGTGATTCTCTATGATTTTGGGGGTCTTATGTTCCGCCTTCTGCTAATTATATTGTAAGCACTCCTTCTAAATTAAACTTTAAAAGCTGCCTTCATAGGAGCAAAATAATTGATAACATGTTTGTAATCTGTTGCTCCTGATACAAGATGTGTATGTTTACATGATGTATATGGTACACGGAAAATATTTGACTTCCTGTGAGTTATTCATTTTACTTACTTAGAGGTGGTAGTACAGAGTGATAACAAAAAAAGTATCTCAACCTTATAATACAGATTAGGCAGATTTGTGAAAACTTGATCGTTCCTGATCCTGAAAGTCAACATTTTTTTCTCCAAAAGAGAAGATAATTGGGAATTGTCATACTACTGTTTTAACATATAGGATACTAGAAGATTTGGAATCAGCACTGGAAAAAAAAAAGGTTAAGTAAAAAGAAAATAAAAAAATCAGGGAGGAGATGCAAAAAAATACAAAATAAAGATTAGCGATTAAAAAAGGTTTTCTAGATAAATAGAGGGTACTTAGTATTTACAGAGATGTAAACTAGAAGCTAGTGTGAAGACAGTGGAGGAAATAAAAACAGAGAATGAAAATAACTGGCAACAATATTGATACATGTTCATTTAGTAAGAAATGGAGAGTTGAGGAATCAGATATTACAACATTGCAATAATCATAAGATAAATGGAAATTAAGACTGTATAAAGTGTATTGGTTCTGGAAGCGCTAAAAGAGAACACACAAGTTTTGTTTTGTCTCTGGTGAATGAAGTAAGACAGGTTATAGATTTGCAAAAGTACACAGCTGTGATCTCACAATGGGATTAGGTCACGTTTCCTTCTGTGCCTTCTACTGCTGTTGCTGTCATGGTCATCTTACTTTTCCTTTGAAAGTCTCCCGTGATTCCAAATCTTATTTCTTTGCAATTCGTGTTGCTAATTCCACCATCTCCTTTATGTTTCTACATAAATCTCTCTTTTCTATATTTATTTAATTGTCAGGTTTAGCTCTGCAATGTCTTATATTGCTTACTTTTTACCTTTTCTCCACTCCAAACAATGTATCTGAATTTTACTTTCCTTCAAGCACATGACTTCTAATATGGTCCATTAAAAAAATATAAATATACTTGTTGTGGAACTACCACACTTTTAAATTAAAACTACTATTTTCTAATTTTCTTATAACTGGTTACCTATTTGTTTGTTCATTTCCCAAGTATGCCCAGTACCTCTGGCCTCTTATCAGCCTTGCTTGCATTTCTGAAGAAATGCAAATTTTTTTAACTCTTCTGAAAAACATTAGTAGCAAATGCGAGAAACTAACGTAATGTTTTATCAGAATATATCTATCCATTGTCATCTTAATCCACTGTTTATTAATGGTTTGTAAAATTCTAATGATTCACTTCTTTGTGAGTTTGTAATTAAATTAATTGATAAATTACTTTTTCCCTAATTATAATCTAAATCTGTTTTCCGGTAATGTAACTGGGATGAATTTTGAGAATGTTTTTGTTAAGCATTTTTTCAGTATTTAAAAAAGGTCTACTTGTTAGGCACAGTGGTATGTCAGACATAAATAATTTTTGTGAGTGCTGCTTATTTGTATTTTGTATTCTGACATCTCTCTCTTCATTAGACAGATATTTATATATTTTTTTTTATAAATGAAAACCTGGTTAACACATTAGTCATAGGACACATTTTTTTGAAGCCTTTGGGTCACTGGGGTTTCCCTGTGAAAGGGTGACAGGATGGGCTGAGGTCTTGACAGTCCTGCAGCTGAGAGTTTTCTCATGAGAATAGAAAAAGTTGTAGTTTAAAGCTGAATCCCAAATAAAGTCACACCGCAGTGGCTTGGTAAGAGCTCCATAAGGGAGCACAAAAGGCTGCTGCTCCCTTCCCTGTTGTATGGTGGTAAAAGTCTGACAAGCTTACGAAGTCATTATCCCAGTCTTCCTCTAAGCCATCTTTGTTTTTCTCTCTGCCTTACTTTGTCTGCAGAAAGTAAATAAAAGTTACATGAGTGATTCTGGTAAAACATTTTTTTAAAAATAGTTGGATTAAATAATTTGTTTTTTGATAAAACTATTCAAATGGCCTCGAGATACTTAACTGAAGTTGGTTCTTAAAACCATCTCAACCTACTCTGGTTCATTGGTCTGATCAGAAATTTAGTACTCGGAGAAATAAAAGGAATTTCCACACTGCCAAGTGGAGTGTATTAGTAAAGGTAAACAATACTTTACTTGTTCAGCCCTTAAAATTTTCTAAAGAGTGTGAAGAAATGGTATATTTTAAAATTCTCATAGGAAAAAAATGTATTCCTTATTATTCTGTTATTGAGGGACCTCTGCTTTTTGTTCAGATGCGTATCTATGTTAAGTATATTAATATGCTGGAATCTCAGCAAGCAGTGCATTGGATAACTAAATTTAGACTCAAGGGAAGGATACTACTCCATATTGTCCCCCAGAGTTGCCGTGAGTTGAGCATCAGATACCTACAACTTTTTCCATTGTTAGGGCCTATTGTGAAGTGTTTCATGTTGTCAAGTGAGTATAGAAGCTGCCACCAACTCCAGGAGAGCCGGTATTTTATCTGTTGCATCAAAAGAAGTTTGCAATATTTCAAGTAACTTACTGAAAACTGTAATAGAAAAGCCAAAACCAGTACTAATAAAATGCCTGCTAATCAAGTTGTGGTCCAAAGTCTCTTCATCCCTTTTCATAGAAATCCATGCCTTATTAACTGAGTTTCAAATCATTTGTCAAGTAATTGTTAGAAAGTTCTTAACTACAAACCTGTTCCTAATCTAACATAAAAAAAGAGTGACTGACAGAGAACCCCAAACTATTTTCATTTGCTGCCTCCATGAAGAAGCTGCCATCATCAGCTAAACTATGGGATTTTTCTCCAATACCCTCTCGCTAAATCTTGCTGTTGAACGCATGATGGATGTGAGCACATACACTGATACATCGAGATTTATTCAAATTCTGTAGAAGAGGTATGCAAACGTGTACACACTGGTACTCTGCATATGTTAGTTCTGTTTATATTATAGAGTATCAATGGGGACCTAATGTCCACCTTCTACACAATGATAAAATAAATATACAAGGCTGTTTTATGGATGTGATACCAATATTCTAACTTGGTTTAGTTTTGGTTTTTTTTTTTGTATTTTTTTTTTAAGTATTCAAAATGTGACACAGGTGAAGTTACAGAATTCTCACTGTTCTCCAAGTCCAGTAAAAAGACGTTCCATCATAATTTGACTATTTGTGCCAGTATTCAGCTGAACTGTTTTAAGGAAAACAAGAGACCAGTGGCATTCCCAGTGTCTTCTGGTAAATGCATTTCTGATGCAATTTTGTCCCATTGAGCTGAATTTTTACTTATGACAAGCCCATCAAGAAACAGTAAGTGGTAACAGTGAGCACTGGAAAGCCCTAGACCATCTGGGTGACAGCCTCAGGGCCTACAAGACCCCATTTTTTTTTGTCTTTCCTGACAAATTTGGGGTAAATTCTCTAGGACAAAGTATTTTTATATGTATGTGTCTAGTTTTTGTTTTGTATTTTTTTTCCTGATGTGTAATTGAAAAGCTGTCTTCATGTGTCAACTTATATTCTTCTTTTCCACCTTCATGTAGCTCTTGTTTGTGTACTAATATTACTGATTATTTCTTGTTTCAGCTATTTGTACAAGAATGAAATCCAGTCAATTGACAGGCAAGCATTTAAAGGACTTGCCTCTCTAGAACAACTGTAAGTGCCTTTTCTCTTCTGTGCTGTCATCTCCATGGTTCCCTTGCAGAAGAAAAGTGCACGCCTTGATCCATACATCCTGCCTGCATGCTCTGCATGTCTGCACTCCCTGGGTTGTTAGGCAGAGAGCCCCATAATCATTTGCATGTGAAAAACCACAGTTGGTCTGTGTGTCAAATTCCTCATTTCTATGTTTGTCTTTTATTTGTGATTTGAATTCTTGGTGTCTTATACATTGATACATAGCTTTGATGAAGAAGTGGCTTTAATGTGGAAAATGTTGAAAACTAATGTATATTGCTTAGAGAGAGACTGGAGTTCCTTATGCAGCGTAACTGGATTGAATTAGTCTCTTGAAGTTTAAGCCAGATATGTTGTATTTTAATGCAAGAAGAAATTTCTTAAATTAAAAATATTATTGATATGTTAATTATTGCCATATGAAGGTGTTTAAAAAGTAAGACAGTTCATTGTTTGTAATATAGATGTTTCAGCAACGCCTTTAGAAAGATTGATCAAAATCGTACTCTTTTTCCTGTATAATGATGAAGAATAGTTTCTGTTGACAAGCAATGAAAGATGCAGTACCTATCATGACAAAACCTGATTGTATTGATTCCATTAAGTTTAACTGTGTTTTGTTTTATAATCGGAACGGCTCACTATGCATTTGTTCTGGTAACGTTTAGGAAAACAGAAATAGCTATAAATGCATAGCTATTTTACAGTTTGACTGCCAAATGACAGTACTAGACAAGTGAGTTTTGTTGCATAAAAATTTGACTGAATATCTTCTATGACCAATGTAAATTTTGATACTTATGACAGTTAGCAGTGTATTATAAATTTTCTATGACACATACCAGTTTCCTACTTGCTATAAACCTATAGTGGATATTAGTGGACGCTGTGTATCTGAAATAAAATCACACTTTGGATGGGTACAAAACCATACAAGCTCATTTTAAAGAGCAATAGATTTCTTTTTAATGGAGAACTTCTATACAAGTCAGTAGTGATAGCTATAAAACGTGTTGGGTTTTTTTTTTTTTCTTAATGCCTTCCTCTTTCTCCTACTCTAGAAATAATTATTGCAGCATATTGACAGCAACTGGTAGGGCTTATTGCATGCTAATAGCAATTCTTACTTTCTGTGTAGACTTTTAAATATCAAGGACCATTGAATTACTAGTGTTTCCAAAATTATGTTCTTCCCCATGTCACAAGCCTCATATGCTGCAAGTAGCAACATTTGTCTTTTTATTTTTCACTGTTTCACGTTGATTACATTACAACTGAAAAAACATAAATAATTTTGGAATATTAATGCCTTCTGAATGTATTTTTCCTCTATGTTGCAGTTAAGTCTCTCTTCCTGTGGTGATATCACACTGTATCAGATTAAACTCGGAGACATCAACATTATTCTGTATGAAATCAAGTTTTAAAGAGAGTTTGAGTCTCAGCTTTGACTGTGAATTAGGGAAACAGCCTGGCATAGTCGCTGCTCAGTGTCTGATGTTGTGTCATGGCATCAGTTGCTGCAAGCAGTGGCTCTAGGCTGTATAGCTACCGAGGATGTTACTGCCCTGCTGGGTGAACATGCGAAAGATCATTTCTTTTAGAGCCCTTGTCCTGGGCAGATCTTAAAAAGAAACCATACCAGGTGGGAAAATGGGAGCACAGGAAGCCAGTGCAAACCTGGAAATAAATTTATTGGAAGGTATTAATTGAGATTTGAGGTCTATGAGGGACTTGTTGTTTATGCATCTATAACATAAAAATATGTTCTGACTCTAGAGGGTCTATTTTATCATAATAACTTTGGAGAAAGACTCTGTTCTCAGGGCAGAAGTTAGTCTTCGTGAACAGGTTAACCAAGCCCTCTAACTTCAGTTTGGGACTGAATCAACTACTCTGTTGATGTTTCTGCCCTTGAGGCTTTTGTGGATTCAAGTTGCCAAACATATTTTGCTGGATGTGTTCACTCAGCCAAATGCTCTTGTCAGTGCTCAGTTCTCAGAAATAGATGCTGTGGTCCACATCTCAGGGAAAGACTTGATTCAGACTATCTTCTTATACTCCAGTGAAGCAGAATGAAAGCAGAATAGTTGCTTTTTTAAAAAAACAAAACAACTGAACAGCAAAGCAATCACTTTCCTGTTTGCTTTGTGGTTTGTTTTTTTTTTATTTTTTTTTTTTTGGTGGATTTTTTTGGTCAGGTTTTTGTTTGTTTCTTATTGGTTTTTATGTAAGAGAAACTGTAGATATAATTTGATTTAGGAGGCCTGTTGCATGTATAAGAGAAGAAAAGCCCCAGTATTTACTGTGGCTGGCAGGATCCTTCTTAAACCTCTGCAGCAGAATTTTTAGCTGCTGATGTAGTAGAAATACCTTTTTATTCAGAAATTTCTGCCAAGGGAATAAGATCTTTGAATCAGGTCTTGAAACTTGCTCGTGCTAGAGTAAATTCTGAAAAAAACTTGGCAGTTTTAGATGCTTGAACACATTGAGCCATACATATTTTGTCACCAACTCTTCAGTCACTGCAGGGCATGAAGGCAGAAAGTTGGCTGATGAAAAGCAGCTGCTTAGTACCAGTTTAGGCCCTGCTAAATGTGCAAGACATATGTTTGGGTCTGGCAAATGTGACACAAAGCTACAGTACACTTGCATTTTTTCAGAGCAACAGCTGGAAGGCAGCCAGGCCACTGAAAGGCAATGAAAGCTGCCTCTATATGCCTGTGCTTAGACAACTGAGTCCCACCTGAAATGTCGCAAGTACCTAGCTTGGGAGATCAAGCTCTAAGTGCAGTCTATTTCCAGATGTGTGTATGTTCTGTTTCTTCCAAATATCTTCTATAGTTTTTGAGATCTCAGCTGAAGAGGTGTTTATACCAGAGACAGAGTGTTTTCTGCAGTCCTTAACTAGTGGAATAATAATGGAATTACTTAAATGTTAACTATTCTTAGTAATTATGCATTTTCTTTTAACTTTCATGTTACCATGCTAATTTTACTCTTCGAAAACTTCTACTAGAATTATGTAGTTGTGTACACATGTACCTATTGTGGGAGAAATGAGTAGACTAAGTCATTTTATATATAGTGATGAAGCTTGTTCTATTCATTTAATTTCCCACAATCCAATTCTCAGTGGCTTTGAAATGGTGCTAAGAATTTTTTTAGGTATTATATTGCATAGCAGTTATGCACATTTACAAAGTAGAGCCTGATGAAAATCTCATTGCTGCTAAAAGCATCTATGGTAGGAAATGAAAGAGAATTAAGAAATAAACAAACAAACAAACTCAAAAGGTATGAAAGGGGCCTTGAGAAGTACATCCGTATTATTCTAGAATAAGATCAGCTAGGGACAACAAGTTTAGATGACCAAAATCACACCTTTATCTAGTCATATTTTAAAAGTCTTCAAAGAGAGGATTCCATAATCTCCTTAAGAATCCAGTTGCAATATTTTATATTGCTACTGTAAAATCTTATTTAAATCTCTTTCGTACACCTTCTTGTTGTACCCCTGGACAGGGAAAACTCAATGATAAATGTGGGAAAAGTATGTTTGTTATTCTCTTTTGAATAATCAAAATGTCAAACACATTATTTAAATATTCAGAACATAGATGATACTCAACTAATGGATTTTAAGTACTTCCCCAACAGCGTGGAGATAGTATTAAAAATGAGCAATTGGTATATATGATAAAAATAATCCTCTATAGAAATACTATGCTACAGAAAATATAATCCTAAATTTAGTGCTATGAAAAATGCCAATGGGACTGAATTTTATTGTCAATATTCATTCTCCGAGATTAATAACAACAAAGAGAAAATCTGTTTATTTGACCAATGCTTTATCTTCTTCTAGGTGTGTTTAGTTTGGACTGTTTTTTTCCTTTAAGTAGTATCTTTCCTTGTGTTTCATCCTTGATAGTGCATTCAGAATTAAAAAAAAGGAAGACACAGGGGTATTTAAAATCACTCTTGCATGATTTCCATTATGTTTCCATTATGAAAGTCTTTTTAATATCAAGTTCAATACATCTTCCTGCTATTAAGAGCGTTTTATACTCTGAACTTAAAAGATGTCTATAAAGACATGCCACTGTGATATTATTTCCTGAATATGATTACTTTAAAGTGAATTTCCAGTCCAAGAAATTTTCTATTAATTAAAGTATTAAAAATCCTTTAAAAAGAAAATAATGTGAAACACAGAAGAAAAGAATGTAAGTGATAAACTTAAGTGATAAAAAGTGATTATAAGTGTAGGACATAAAGCCAAGGATTTTAAATTCTTTTTATTGTAGGCTTACAATGCAATCTGGTTTCTGCATCTATTTTTTTTTTTTTTTTTTTTTCAGAATTGTACTTGTTGCTAATTACTTTGTCCTCACAAGTACACCTTGTTCTGTTTACAAATTGCCTGGGAAGTTGCTCAGGACTTTTTTCAAGTTATAATGTAAAAAGACCTACAAAACCCAACTATCTTGTTGTATGAGGCAGTTGAGAGTATTTTCCTGTTGGACTTTATGATTTGATTTTTTGAGCTACTTTAGGCAGCATGAAATCTGATAACATAAAGCTGTTACAATATACTTCGGTGTCTGAATTATTGTAGTTGTATCTGTGATGATATAAGGTCATAAACAAGGCAAGGTTTTTAACAGAAGTATTGTTTTAATTGCGCTGATTCCTTTGCCTGGAAAAACAAGATGAGTTTTCAGGCAAATATGTTCTTTAAATTCTGTAATTATAGTAACCTGGAATACTAAACAGCAGTAAGCTGCTGCTTGAGTTTAATGATGCCTACATCACTAAAACTCCAAGAGATACATCCTTTCTTTTTCTTTCTTTGCTAATGTCACCCCTGATCCTTGCACTTGAAGAAGATGTGTGCCTCAATGTGCCTGCTTTTACCAATGTTACTTGATGGAATCATAGAATGGTTTCGATTGGAAAGCACCTTAAAGGTCATATAGTTCCAGGTCCCCTGCCATGGGCCAGGACACCTTCCACTAGACCAGGTTGCTCAAAGCCCTGTCCAACCTGGCCTTGAATGCTGCCAGGGTTGGGGCAGCCACAACTTCTTCAGGCAGCCTGTGCCAGTGTCTACTTTGTTGTTCCTGTAAGAGGTATTATTTGTACCTACAAATTTTTCCTTGTCAATGACAAAGAAGTACAAGAGACTAATTTGTTGGGAAGATAAAGAGATACTTTTGCAAGGTGCTCATGAATCATAAAAGTGCAAGTAGAATTAGCAAAGTTAAAAAGGAAAAAAATCGCTGTTGTCTGCACCGGAAATAATGTATATAATTTTCTTCAAAATCAAAGTAACAAACCCTATAGTTGTGCCTTTTTTTTCCTCTTCGTCCTCTTTCATTTTACCTTGCCTTGCCCCCTCCCAAATGCTGCTGATGGTGGAGAGGTGGGCGAACAGATCCCTGGCTCCTGGCAAGCTGTGCCTGCCTCATGGCCAGTCCTTGCTCACAGGGCAGATATCAATTCTGTCGTGCTAGTCTTTGGTCAGAGCTGGACCTGAGTAAAGTCTCTCATCTCTCTGCTGGCAACTCAATTGAACCTTTGCAGGAAGTATGTGACTTTGAGATGTCTGTCTTTTAAATTTGGATGGAATTGGCCTGTATTTTCTAAAGGGAGCTGAAGACTGGCAGACATAGCATGATTATGCACTTCTTGTTTCCTTGTGCAAACCGAATCATACTTTATGCTCACTACAATATGTGGTCATGCGTTGCACTGGCAGTAAGCAGACTTGACACTCTGATGTGCCTGATCACATCCGTGCTGATTTATTGGCTTTTCTGTGGTTCCCCATTCATTGCTCCCTGGCATCCTTTGCTGGCTCACTCTCGGGTGCTGCTGCTGCTGGCCGGGGATCTGGGGGACTGCCAGGCACGTGCCTGACTTCCCCACTGCACGTGCCTTCCAGGGCTTGCTGCAACGACTCTCTGCTGTAATTGCTGCTTGTTCCCGCATTCCTCTCTCTGCAGTGAGCATCCAGCTCAGGTCAGGGAGCAGAGCACGTGCAATGTTTCAGCACAAGCAAGTTTTACTTTTCACGCTGAAGGATTGATTTTTCAAGAGATTTTGGGGTCTGAGATTTTCTGTTTGATTTTAAATTGTGGGATTTTTTTCAGTTATTCCTATATGTGCACATTCTTCAGATGCTCCTGAGTTTGTCAGAGGTCACATAGCAAACTTTAAGAGGTTTGGATACATTTAGATATATAATCAGGATCTAAAGTCTATAAATCATTTTCACAGTTCACATTTGGATATATAATCAGGATCTAAAGTCTATAAATCATTTTCACAGTTCCTTGTGCAGGTCACATCTATTACTTCTTGTTTTCTCATCTGCACGTTTATAGAGTACCTCCACAACATAAACTGGAAGACTTGAAAGATCCTGCCTCTGCAGTCCATATTCACAGGAGCTACAAATAGATAATCTGATTAATTATCTTGTTATGTTAGACTTTTTTCTGTTGTTGCACAAGATTTATAGATGTATAATACTTGTTGCTGTGTAATATTAATAGCTTACATTAGCGTAGAGTATCAAACAACACAGCTGTGGTAGTTAATCGTCCGTCAGTCCAAATGCAAATCAATCAAATTTGGGCTTAGATTATGAATTTGTTTGGGTTTTGAGAGCATTCATAGCTTTAAATAGCAGTGCTCATGGACTAGAGCAGGTTAGAGCAATTTTCACTCAATGTGATAGCAGTGAAAACAGTTGCTTACTGAAATGTGATTCTGTTGGAAGCTAAGTATTTTCTAAACAACCTGGAATATCTTTCTATAAAATAGAATAATTATTTTTTTCTACAGGTATTCAAGTATGCATACTAAAAAAACTTGCTTTGGCCAAAAGAGTTCAAAGTTGTATCTCCACAGTAATGTGTTTTTTAAAAAAATTATTTTGCACATGCATGTACAGACACACACACACTATACAGTAGTATGCAAACCCTTCCTGTTTGTCATGTCTTGTATTTCTCAGATTCAAATAGAGGATTCAGACAATAGAAGAAAGTTAAGCTGCAACATGACTTACCATTTACATGTATAAACAATGTGGAAACTATAGGAAATGCTTTATAATATTTCAGCTTCATTAAGAAAACTGTTTTAGTGTTTATCCTTTTGTTTAACATGTTTTCAGGTATCTGCACTTTAATCAAATAGAAACGTTGGAACCCGAATCCTTTACCCATCTTCCAAAACTTGAAAGGCTGTAAGTTTATTTTTTTCTGGGGCTATGATTCAGAAGCCAGATTACTTCTTTGTTTGAATTAAATCAAATATTTGAAACTAGAAATGATATTTTTCTTTCATTCTCATAGGTTATTTTTAGTCAAAATTTTTCATCTTTAGAACTACACAGTCTTTGCCAAGAACACTTCGGTCAGGCTGACCTTAAAGGCATACAGAAGTGAATATTGCTTCTGGTATATTTTCTATTGCAAAATGATTTCCCAAAAATCTGTGGTCTATGTTTCACCTAAAATAAGTGTTAGTAATGAAGAAGTAGAAGATTTATAGTATGACTTTTCTTGCTTTTTTTTTCTTTCTTTTTTGGGTCTCTCATTTGAATGCTTATGAACTCCTTTCCTTTCAGTTATATTGTCTTTTTATGGCCTCTTTTTCCCCAAATAGACACATCAAATGCACGTTGGAGGCCACTTAAAAAAATAGCACCCAATGAATTGCTGAAAAATTTTCAAAAAGCTTTTTTTCTTTTATTTTGTATAATTACTTTCTTTAATAGAACTTTCAGAAGAATGTAAATGAAATGAGTGCATCTCAAAATCTGAATTATTACATGCATATTTCTGTGCTTTTTAACAGATTTTTGCATAACAACAGAATAGCTCATTTGATTCCTGGAACATTTAGTCAATTAGAATCTATGAAGAGACTGTAAGTAAATTGAATTATTATTAACTACAGAAAGATTAAATAAAATAATTACACCATATCTCATCTTGCAATATTTATATTCCTTGCAAATGTCTTTTCATTGTGTAATTGTTTTAAATATAAAATAGTTTTTCTGAATCTGTGCTTGAGCTGTTTTACATTAATGGATTAAGACCATTAGTTCACATCTTGCTTTCTCTAGTGATTGATTAAATCCTTTTGTTTCCTGTCTTGGAATTACTTGTACTGATACAGTCTTGTTTTGTAGATGAACTAATATGTATATATATATATAGATCCTTCTTTAGATATTTTTGATTCGGATGGGGTTTTTTTTTGGTTTTTGGCTTTTTTCTCCCCTTGTCTAATTTTCATTAGGTGATCCTTCTATTATGTCTTTCAATATTTGATTATTTTGGTATTTTCTTTTTTAATTGCTATACTTGTCTGTATCTGATGATAAAAACCATGGTTATGAAACGGTGCTCGATGGTTGAAGAATATAAGTGTTAGTTTCAAAAGCAACTCCAGAAGCCATTTCTTCTTGGGCTGATGCCAACCTCATGAAGTTTAACCATGACAAGTGCAAGGTCCTGCACCTGGGTCAGAGCAATTGCAGGCACAGCTACAGGTTGGGCAAAGAGAAGATTCAGAGCAGCCTTGCAGAGAAGGACTTGGGGGTGTTGGTCAATGAGAAGATGAACACGAGCTGGCTTCAGTGTGTGCTCGCAGCCCAGAAAGCCATCTGTATCCTGGGCCGCATCAAAAGGAGCGTGACCAGCAGGTTGAAGGAGGTGATCCTGCCCCTCTACTCTGCTCTCG
>JBCJKH010071776.1:0-18813 GCA_039877255.1 Loriculus beryllinus
TGCAGCCCAGGATACGGTTGCTTTCTGGGCTGCAAGTGCACACTGAAGCCGGCTCATGTTCATTTTCTCATCAACCAACACCCCCAAGTCCTTCTTTGCAGGGCTGCTCTGAATCTCTTCTCTGCACAACCTGTTGCTGTGCCAACCCAGGTGTAGAGCCTTGCACCTGGCTTTGTTGAACTTCATGATGGGCCCACCTCACAAGCGTGTCAAGGTCCCTCTGGATGGCATTCCTTCCCTCCAGCATATCAATTGAACCACACAGCTTGGTGTCATCAGCAAACTTGCTGAGGGTGCACTCAATACCAGTTTCTATAGTACACAACTTTAAATTGAGTCCGTAGACTGTAGATCAGATAATTGATTATCTTCCCTAACTGCAGTTTTACATGATGATAATGTTTTTCCTTCCTTGATGAAGGGTTTTTTTTTTATTTGTTTATTTGTTTGCTGTTTTATTTTCTTCTTTTGTTTTTGTTTTTGTTTGTTATTGGTTTTTTTTTTTTATTTGCATCATTACACAAATAATCAAGGTGTAATATCTTAATCTTTTATTTTACATTTTTTCAGCTTACTTAAATTACCCCTCATGCTTTCTTGCAAGGTCGTTTCTCGCTAAACCAGAATACAATTTCAGGTGAGGATGTCTGATGGAATTTGGAGAGACATTGAAGTTGATATTGACATAAGATACATTGAAACTTATATTAGGAAAGTAATCAAAAACCGATGGAGAAAATCAGGAAAAGATAAAGAGAAATTATGGTTTATTGATGGTTTTGATTTGTTGGGGGTGTTTTGGTCTTTTTCCTTTTTTTTTTCCTTTCCCTTTTCATTTTCCTTCCTTCCTCCACAAGCACTTGAGTTCTTTCTTAAGGTGTCTCAACATTTTAAGGTTTTTGGTAGCTCTCTGCAACCACATGGACTAAGTTAAAAAGTTTGCTAGCAATATTTGTGTGAATAGAAAGTCCTTACTGTGAGCTGGCAAAGCTGAGCTTCTGCTATGTTTATAGCACATGGACTTTTTTGTATACACTTCATGGAGTGAATGTCTATTCTTTTATGACATGTATCCATCAGTTGCACACCTACCACTAGTAGGTTCTGACTATAGAAAACAAAGCTTTGATAGGCTGCATTATTCATTATTATTTTACAATAGGTTTCTGATGTGAAAGTTGTAAAGAGCTGAATTTCTCTTAAGATAAAAATTTACAATTAAACAGAGGCTGGTTGATCAGGCTTAACGCAATATTGTCAACATGGAATCAAAGGGGGGACAGTACATTTGCATTTGCTGTCTTTATAAAGTGAGATTATGCTAACAGTATGGAGCTGGCTTACTCCCCTAGGAGCACAAAGAAACTCCACAGCTACAATTCTAAAATGCTTCTTGAAGAGATGAAGATTACACCTGTTCCATGTTTACTCCAAACTGCTTCTGTGCTAGAATAGCCTCTGGCTGTGCCTACTGCTTGAGATGCAATTGCAGGCTTACCTCCCATGAATGTGCTATGGGATTAATGAACTACTAAATCTTTATGACTGCCTACATTCTCATAATAAACCATTTCCTCATAACTCAGATTGATTAAAAGGATAGAAAGCAGAATTCAGTCTTTCATGAGCATGTTATAATTTCTCAGCTTATGCTATTAGTATTCTTTGTTTACAAAATGAAAACCAAAGTCCAAAGAACTTTTACAAAAGTTCTCCCAAAGTCCTATCTCACTTGAGCAACACAAAGTCAATGACTTCATGTGTTTTTGTCTACACAGAACACACACATGGCAAAACTGACGACTTACATACAAAAATGAGTATCTTCTGTATGACTTATTGATATCCATGTATAATTTGATAGGTGTGTAAGTTTATACATTTTTCTCAGAGCTCTATCTTGTTAGAAAGGTACTGAAGTTCTTCAAGTGATAGATAATTATCAGCTGAACATGTTAATAAACTGTACTTCTATCTAAAGTAATTTCTACATCTCTGTGTGCTATCCATGGTGAAAGGAAATTAAACCTCAGGTGTAAAGAGTGGTGCCAGTTCTGCGCATGCTGCTCTTACCTAAAAAACCCACTGCGTAGGCTGGAAGGGCTTGCTGTCACTTGTCTGTGTGGACAGGCAAGGGTCGAAACGGCAGGTGACAAGGTGCATGGGAAGCTGCAGATCCTACCTTGCATGTGGGTTGACCAGGGCAATGGGTCGCTTGTGATTGCCCAGGCGATGTCAGTCCTGGTCGGACACTTTATGATTGCCTAAGCTGCCTTTTTTTCCGATCGGTTTTGCATATCCCGCATACCCTTGGTCATTGTGCTTGTAGTAAGTGTGGTTAAAGCCCTTCCCAAATCCTCGTTTGCGAAGCCAAACCATCAATGTGTCAGATTGGAGCAATAACTACACTTCTTGTGAGCAAGGGTAGTTCTTTGAGCAATGTATGAATGTTAGATTAATTTGGCAAAAAGGACAGAAAGAGCCAAAGTGTAAAAGGAAAGATACAGTGGTTAAGGACATACATGTAGAGGACTTAAAAGCCAAACTGGGAGCATCAGCCCTCATTGTCACTCTGAGATCCATGAAGAGGAAGCTCATTCATAGGAAGAGCTCCTTTTATTGCAGGTGCAGGGCTCCTTTGGGTGTGTGTATTACGGAGGATTACATATAAATTTAAGACCAGAACATGGAAATAATGTTCAGCTGTGAGGCTGTGAAATGTGTAATTAGAAGAACATTTGTTTTTCATTCCGTTCTCCATAACCTCATCACCAGTGGAATAAAAAATTCTCTCTCTTCCTGAAGAAAAAGACTTCCCTTACCATGGGAAGTGCCAGAGCAGGGGTGTGTGCCTTCAAAAGCAGCAGGACTTGGACACTACTCAGCAAGCAGTGGCAGTCAGTAAAGAAGAAAGGAAATTGGTAATCCACAAGAAAGTCCTTATCCTTTCCTTGAAGAGAATTGTATTTGGTTTGTCCTAAAGGGTAGGAAAAATGTGGAGAGAAAATGGTGTTAAACTTCACTGTCCTCTATGAAAAAAAAAATGTGCCGAAACATGAGCTTTTCCCTCTTACCCATAGTTCTCCTTTTCAAATGTTTTTTTCTGAATAATGGATGAATTAGTCCTTCACTTGTGTATTCCTTTCTGAAAAGGGAGAGAGGACTTCAGTATTATATTATAGTGCTTTCTATAATTACTTGTTATAAATTAACACAAAAAGGAAGTGTGAACATGTTTTTAGGAGCTAGCAAAGTATAATGAGAAGGAAAAGCCTTTTTTTCTGATTATTATTTATATTATCAGCACCAAAGAGCTCTAAGTCATAAACCAGGACAACATGGGGAGGCTGTAATTCAAATATAAGAGACAACACATGGATCCAGACAGCTAAAGGAGCATAAGGAAACAATGCAGCAATGTTGGTCAGTATGAGAGAAAATGTCTCGGTGTGTTATTATCTTAAATATTTTCTCATGTTTTTTTGTAAGCATCACAGCAAGAGAGTTTTAATGAGGGATTTGAAGGAAGATAATGAGGTTGTGTGGCAGATGCTTGGAAAAAAATCACAGAGGGGCTCATTTAAAATTATCTGACAAATGGGTGATGGAAGCCAACATTATGATCTAACTGGAGAGAGAGCTCAGTGGAGATGATAGGCAGGAAAAAAAAGAGAGAAAATTTGAAGGGAAATAACTTATATCTGATTCTTCAGAAAATCATCCACAGGCAAAAAGAGGCTGATGGTCAAAGAGGCTGATGCTTTTTTTCTATCGGATTCTGTGTGAGAGGATAAAAGTTCAGCAGAGGAACAGATGTTACGATGATGGAAAGTTGCGGTGGATTATGACAGACTGGTCAAGACCTCTTGTTTTGTGGGTGATATAAATGGGCATTCATTAAAGATGCTATGCAGAAACATCTACAAAGTTTAGACTGAAGTCTATCCCATATGACATTGAATTGTTTACAAAGAAGATTATGTGATTTCAATTTCTGGAGACATGTAAGACAAGTTTTTATAGATATAGAGAGAAGCACTGGCTGATGTTGAGAGGAAGTCGTGTCAGCGGTGCTCTCTAATGTGGAAACCTAAAAATCTTATGTATAAATGAGGACAAAATAAGAAGGTAAAAAATATTGCACATGCACACAAGTGCATGTGCTTGCATATAAAAATGCAGTGTGAGTAGCCATAGTGACAGAAACTCACTTTTGTCCATTTTTGTTAGACAGATACTTTTGCCATCCCATTAAATTTTTTTCAAAAACTTTGGCTGGTTACTTTGAATTTTAAGTAATCCTCACCATTAAAAGTTCTACTGCAAGACTGGCTATATCAAAATGCTTGCAAAAAAAGATTGAGTTGCCTAAAAATCAGGTGTTTAATACAGTTGATCAAGACAATTACTACATGCCAGTGTTGAGACAAGGTAGGTAGTGGAAGATTTGGAAAAAAAACTAGTGCACACAATAAATTTCTTTTTTAGCTTTTATAGAAGAAGAATGTAAGTACATGTTCTTTGTAGGAACCATAAGCCTATAGAAAGTCTACATGGGAGTAGACATGCTGATCTGTTTTGTGAAGTAATTTTAAAGTACTTTTCATAAGTCCATAAATTTAGCAGGAATAAGAAATTAATATAATTAATGGACAGAAATTCTTGATATTAATAATTTGCCTCAATTTTCACAAAAGAGTGGGTGACAGATGCTGGAAATGGATGTAGATTTCCTATGAAAGGAAGAAGAAATACTGAGGGAAATCAAGACCATACCTGAACAAGTGACAAAGAAATTAAAATGTCTAAAGACTAGCAAAGCTCCAAGGGCTGATGCCGTCTGTCTAAACATGAGAAACACAAGAACCTGAGTGTGTATATGTAAAATTGTATTGTAACAGAGGGGTGTTATAGATGTACTTAAAAATGGTGGCTAGAAAGTGAGAGACAGGAAATTACTCATATTTAAGCATTGTTTCTCCTCTTGGAGATAATGACAGCTAAACATTCACTTTCAGAAGAGTGTCATTTGCTTACAGGCAGAATTCACTCAAGAAAGGAAAGCATTTAATTATTTTAAGTAGTGATCTACCTCATTTAAATTGAAAGTTGACTAAGGAGAGGGAGACAGTGATTTTGAATTTAAGAAGCTTTATCTACAGCACAGTCTAAAATACAGACCAGGCTTTTCAAAGTTTTTCTAGCCAGCCAACATCTCTAAATCTATATGCCCCTAGGTCTTCCTTTTCAAATGTGGTGATTCCTTGCAATGTTCTAAAGGGTCAGTTGTACCAAGAAGGCCCTGAGATTGTCAGATGCACAATGCAGTTGGTGCCAGTTTGCTCAATGTCAGCTGTAGCAACCACTGAAAAGTTCATCTAATTTGTGTAAGAGAAGATGATTGATTTCAGGAGATGAGGGAATCCTGGAGTTATCAGGTAATGGTAAACACAAATAAAGGCAAATGAATTCAGCCATTTTGTGATGATCAGTATAACGATAACTTTCATTTACTGGAGCAAACCAAAGAGGCATAGGTGAGTAAAATGATGAGAAGTAATGCTGTGAAGAATTTAGCATTGTAATACATGTAAGCAAAATGATTCACACTTGACTGGGATAGCTCAAGAAGATGGCTCAGTGAACTGGTTTTGCATACCAGGTAGAAAAATGTAAGAGAATTTTAGCAGGATCATAGAAAAAAATAGAAAAATGTGAATACCCCATAGTGACATGCAAATCAACATTGATCAGGAGCATGATCTAAGTGAAAAAATTGTAGCCATATAATTATTTTTTCTACGTAATATGGAATAGCAGCAAAGCAAACAACAAGGATACATAAATACAGCTATGAACATAAGTTATGTTAGTATACTGTTATAAAATCACAAAATCTGTGATACAAAAATATCCATTGTCTCTGCAATTTTAAATTTTCTAGTAATATTTTTGTACTTAAAGAATATTTATACAAAAATACATGGGCTAATAATTTTGCAAGGGAAGCATGGATATGTGTTTATCGGAACCACAGCATTTATTTCTAAAATGAAAATAAAAATATGTGTCTGCTGCCACTTAGGAGGAAGAGTCAAAAAATTTGCTGATGAAAAAAATGCCATTAGTTCCTACATAATTTGTCATCAACCTGCTCTATTGAACTATAAAACTGGTTATTATGAACTATCAACTGTGGTGTGGCTGTTGTGCATTCCTGAGCTTTTCTTGTCTCGGAAATGTCAGGATTGTATCTTTTTTGTCTCTATTTTTCTAGTGCAAATGTCTCTACAAGACCCACAGTTCTTAACAGCGCTGACTAATGAATGAAGACCAAAGTTTATCAATGTTGCCTTTGTCCTCTGTCTTCTGGCACTTTAGGCTTTTGGCTTTTCCATTCAGTAAGAAATTATTTCAGTTGTTTCCTCGTTACAGAACAAGGGTGATTTACTTTTAATCAGACTTTACCATGGAAGAATTTATCTCCAAACCCACAAACCCAGTTTTCAGAGTCAAAGATTATGAGGACTCTGGGAGAAGAGGAGGAAAGACCTTGCTAGATGCATTGGTGAATTTTTGAGAGAGCAAACTGAAAGATAATTCATAATTCATAATTTCTTTCATGGTTCTGGAATTTGAAAGACTAAACTGGGAGGCTATAGACTTGTCTAGGGAGGATTGATCATATATCACAAAACCTGAAAGCTAGGGAATCAGTGGAACCATTGGAGAGATTACTTTGTATTGTTTCATAGTGATGAATCATAGGCTGGAAAATGCTGTGGTAAATTGGCGGTGCGAGCACAGAAAATCCCCCCATTCATGAAGAACATTCTTCCTAGAGAAAAAGATGGTAAAAGTCTGTTACCCTGCCATCCTTTAATGTTTCTAGTGTAAACGTTTATGCTCCTACATAAATGCTACTGTGCTACTACACAGTTGCAGTATCATCCTAGAATAGACAGATACTTTTTGCCATCCCATTGTAATTGCAAATATCAACTGATTGCTGATGTCAGATCTGTACCTTTTAAATCTTCCTAGTCAGCCCAGCTTGGTTTGCTGATGAAAAGAAATTTATCCATTCAGTACTGTGGAGTCAATAAAAATGTAGCTGTGGGAGAGCAAGGTGCATTTCCTTCTCCCTGATGTACCATAATCATCAAATTGTAAGCTAAGATACAATTCCAGAAATAACGTTGCACATAATAACTGATGTATGAAGCAGAAAGAACATAGTTAATTTGAAGATGTGAATTTGAGCTTTCATGTCCATCAGACAGGAAAATCTGGTTTTGACTGAAGACTGAGAACAATTTAAATGGAAGCTACTGATGGAAATATATATGGAATGCAAAAAAAAGAGTATGTATTGTCCATTTTCTGTCCAGATGAACTTTCTTAATTCTTCCTGTCAATTTTACTGGGACTTTTTTATTAATTTTCTTGATGGTCTTCTTTTTACATTCCCCTGACTGTAAATTTTCTCATGTTTTTTTGTTTTTACAGACGTATTCTATGGCATCTATTTAATGACTTAATGTAGAGGTTAGTGTTCCAAACAAAAAAAGTATGCAATGCTTTCATTGTGATATTACATTTCTAATCCTACCTCTATTTAGTGTTATTCTATGGGTCCCTGCTCGCAGAAATAACTGTTCAGGACAGCATTTCAACATTAAATTTAGTCTTTGGATTTAAGGTATCTTCAGGAACCGTACCTTAAGCTGAATCCCTAACAGCTAGTGTTATTTTGGGATGCAGTAATATTATTGTAGTGGAAGTTAAGGTGTGATTCTGAACATTCTGTAATAAAAATCTATGGTCTTGCTTTTTCCCAGTGGTAACTGTTAATTGTTGTTTAAGCACAAGTGTTCTTGGCTTGCCTTGAATTTACTACATGTTAAGGACAGGCATGTGAGCTGTAACTCTGAAGTGACTGACATACAATATGTGAATTCTTTATGATGACTACTTTAAGCATCAGTGTAATTATAGTAGATACACAGCTGGGAGTGCACCTCACATATGGCCACATTTCTTTGCAACTGAGATATTTGTACGAAGACATGCTGTAGTACCTTCAGCTGGTACGTCACTATTTGCAGTTGGCAAGGTTGAGCCTTGGGTAACTGGCTTTGCTAAATTGATACAACTTCCTTCACATTTTTCAGAAAAGGCTATTCTTGAGGTTAAAGAGGGCATTTTTAAATGCTGTTGCCCATCAGCAGTAAATTTCATACTGGAGTAGGCTGAGAGCTTTTTGACAAAGCTCCTCTTTGTCAAGACTAAGGGTATTCACAGGAATTGCAAGTTTAAAATCTTCTGAAACACACTTGTTGGTTCAGAAGGAGCTTCTTTATCACAAACAAATGAAAGAGGAAAACTTCTGGGTGCAGGTGAGACAGTAGTATTCCCATCTCCATTTAACACGGTTATTTTTTTGTTCTTCCAGTACAAATCTACTCAAATGTTGGCCATAAACCTTGGCTGCATTTTAATATTGGCTGTGTACTTGTGATCTTTCTCTACTGATGCTTAAAAAGGGCACTGACTCTTCCTTTTATTTGATTTCTGTCTGCAGTTATAAAATTAATCTCCCAGCCTCATGCTGCAATGAGCTGTGTCAGTGGAAGAGAGATAACTTTCATTCTTTTTTGCCTTAAAACTTCTCCCAAAGTTACAAGGAGTTTAGCACATTTACTTCCTCTTTTCAGTTTTAACAAAGCCTTTTTCTTTTTTTTCTGCATTTCTATTTTATCCATGTCATTTTGGTTCTTTTGTTTTATACTTCACATTTTTTTTCCACATTCTTTTTTTTCCCTTCAAGCCTAGTTTATAGTCTCTGACAGGATTCTTTCTATGCTATCTGCCAAAACATCTGTTCCTTTTCTGAATAAAAAGCTTGCTTCTCCAGAAAGTGTCACACGGGTCCATACCAACTATAAACTTTCATTTCTCTCTGTGACTTTGCCAGTGACGGGCCAGCATTGGGAAGCTTTGTATTCTTGTCTGTCTTGCCTCATTTTTCATTATGTCCAATGCAGGTAGTCTGTTAAAAAAAAAAAAAAAATGCAATAATTTGGATTTCAGTGTACACATTTCCTAACCAAATATGCTATTAGATATTTGTGCTTTCTATTTTTAATCTTGCAATTATTTCCTGAATTTCTGATCAAAGCAGATATTTATTAGCTTAAAATTGATTTCACTTAAATAAATTCTGTTGCCTGCTCTTTTCCGCTAGAACCACATTTACATTAATGTCTTTACCAAAAATGAAACATAACTGTCCTTGATATTTCTAGAATTCTTTTTTGATGACGTTACAATTTTGCAGCTAAAGTGGCATCCAGAGCAATTTTGGGTTCCCTTGAGGAAGCTGTCTATCTTTCAGTACATTGGTTTTCCCATTTATAAGTCTTTCTTATGTAGTAGGCAGACTTGATTCAATTGTAAAGTTCTTTGATGTCTTGTCATAATTTAACCCTACTAGGCAGCTCAGCCCCACACAGCTGCTTGCTCACTCCCTCATGGTGAGTTGGGAGTGAGAATCGAAAGGGTAAAACTGAAAAAACTCATGGGTTGACATAAAGACAGCTTAATAAGTAAAGCAAAAGCCACGCACGCAAGCAAAACAAAACCAGGAATTCATTCACTTCTTTACGTTGGCAGCCAGGTGTTCAGCAATCCTCAGGAAAGTAGGGCTCCAACACATGTAGTAGGTGAGAAGTCAAAATGCCATCATCCCGAATGTCCCCCTTTCTCCTTCTTCTCCCAGCTTTATATGCTGAGCGTAATGCCGTATGGTATAGAATATCCCTTGGGTTAGTTGGGGTCAGATGTCCTGGCTATGTCATCTCCCAACTTTTTGCACACCCTTACCCTCCTCACTGGTGGGGTGGTATGAGGAGCCGAAAAGGCTTTGACTCTGTGTAAGTACTGCTCAGCAATGGCTAAAACATCCCTGTGTTATCAACACTGTTTCCAGCACAAATCCAAAACATATCCCCATACTAGCTGCTACAAAGAAAATTAACTCTATCCCAGCCACAACAAAGACACATCTTTAAGAAAAAGTGCTGTATCTGAACAAGATATTATTTTTGTATTGTGTTCAATATAAAAAAGTCAAAATTTATGTCAATACATATTTTTCATGTTAGAAGTGATCAACACTGGAAATGAATCATTTAAATATTTCTCCCAAATGCAGAAAGAAATTTGTACTATTTTCTATGTTCCAAAGTAAAGGAAAAAAAAATGCTTTTCATATATTTGTCTATGGCATAATTTGCTGTTTAATATGTTGCTGAGATGATTGTCTTTTGACTGTATTAATAGCTAAGGAGAATAGGGTTTGCTGGTGAATAGTTTTAAGTTCTTGCAAACGTCTGAGTATGGTAAATAATATGAGACAACAATAGATAGAAACTTCCCCCTGGAGACCCTAAAGTTTTAATTAATTTTCACAAAAATCAATAACGAAATTCTATGCATTTATTTATTTATTTATTTAGTTAGTTATTCATTTTCAATCTGCCAGAAGTATCTTCATCTTCTTCCCAGGAAAACTGTGTATCATTATTGTAAGATTTGAATCAGTTACTTTGGGGTTTCCAGTGTCAATCTGGTCTGGAGATGGGGAAACACGTTCTGTTCCATTGTTTTCTCTCTGCTAGGCACAAGGAGAGTTTCTCCAGGTGGCAGAGATTTGATAAATGCAGGGAAGCAGCATGCAAAAGAGTTGCTAAGGAAATTGAATTCAGCCCCTCTCTATGCCTTGATCCCCTCTAGAACAGGTGGCTCAGCATACTGGCCACAAGTCCCTGTTGACTGAGTCCATGCAATAATACCTCAGTCCCATTGTGCAGGGAAGTTATTTTTGGAAGCTGGCAACCTGCCTTCCTGGAGGAGCTGCAGCAACAGCAAGAAGTATGGGAATGGTTCAAAAGTCCAGAATCTTTTCATGTCTCGTCTGTGTTTGCTGGGTCTTTGAAGTGCTTAAGAGAGATTGTTGCGTGGTTTGTTACACGAAAGTCTGAAAATTTCTAGTCAAGAAAATATTTCCAACACAAGAAAAGACATTTTTTTAGTCAGCTTTCTGTGGGGACTTGTGCATGTCTTTTGCTGACATCTTAGGGCGATTTGCAAGAGGGGTTTTTTTATCTTTCTTGGATTAACTTGTCCAAAATACTAATTTAAAAGCAAATTTTGTTACCTGTGTAGGCCTGCCCCAGTATGACCAACACAGCAGGGAACAGAAAATGTTCTCAGTCCTGACAAACAATAATAACTCACTTCAGTAAATTGATGTTGACTGAGCTATTCAGTAACTGTGAGGAGTAGATTAGAACTTCCATCATTCCAGTGTAGTTCTGGAGCAACTCCACTAAAGTGCGATCAGTTCGTACTGTAAATTTTTATTTGTATACTAGAAAAGCAGTGTTCCCTTACTGCCCCTTAAGGTGCAACCTGAGTCGTCAGTAGCCCATTAAACTGCACAATCTGTCTCCTGAACCAGAAAACACAGATGTGCAACAGCTCAGCACAATGCCCAATGCAATAAACTTCCAGCTTGCAATGATGATGTGCTAAAAATACTACAGAAAAATAAATGTAATCCATATAGAGAAGTCTTAGGCAGGTTTAATGCAGAAATGTGGTTTTAAGCTTAGTTACAAATATGGTCTTAAATCTTGACAAAAGGCAATATATATTGACATACACATGTAAGAACCATGAAACCATGACAGACGGCAACAGTACTAGACACTGACATTTACAGGAAAGTTGATATCAATTTATTGACATTTTAATTTGGCAGACAATATGCAGGTAGAACCCCAAGTTCTTCCAGTTTTAAGCTTTGCAATAGGACTCAAGTGCATGGTAGACTACTTTATTTCTATGTTTCTTCTCAGTTAGTAAATGCTAGTCTAAAATATAATTGAATATAAATTTGAAAATAATCAAGGAAAAAGATTAGATCCAGAGAAAAGAAACTTAGAATAAGCTAATCGTATTCAGAAAAAAACCTCAAAGAATATGCTCTTCATGATGTAGCTTGAAATTTGAAGAGGGTAAAACCTTTTGTTCATCTCTTTGCTGTATGATCCTTTTTTACAATTAAATTCAACACAAAGTGAATCTCAGCTGGTTTGGAATTATATTACCATCTGGGGGAAAATTTTGGAACAAGCCAAAACGAACAGATTTTCACCAGTCCCCTTAAGAATTTTAATTGCCAAGAGTTGTTCATTTCTCAGAAGAAAACTGACAGTGCAGTAGCATGAGTCTGCAGGATCTTCTTGGCTGCAAGATCTTCTTGGCTAGAGATACTTTTTTATTCATGTAGAATCATCTAGAGCTCGGCAGATATTTTTAATATTTCTAGTTAAACATCTAGCTAAATATTTATTTAATCTATACTTCATCTGGAAACTATGGCTAAAGATATAATTAACATTATCAAGTCTGAGCATATTCTTGATGATGTTGTTGGTTAAAACCAGTATCAAACACAGGGGGGTCAAGCTGCACGCCTCAGGGGCTCTACAGTGTACTTCAGAGTCCCTCAGTAGGGATTAGCAATTAAGTTACTAGTTCAAATCCACGAAAGGTCAAGAGTGATTAACACTCTTTTGTTCCATTGGTTAGTGGGAAACAGATGTAAAATAAAGAGACGATCAAAACCCAATTCCTAGTAGATATTTTACATCATAAACACCAAGCTCCTAATGATCCCTTGCTAGCAATCTGATTAGAATGAGCAGTAATTGAACAGGCACAGACACTGCCATGTAGCCATTACTGCTGTTTCCCATAACAACCAGTACTGCCATTTTTGGACTGAAGGACAAGCTGGAAAATTGCAGTCTGTCTGCCTGAGTTTTTGTGTTCTCTTAATATATTTGGAAATCTTTCATCTTGAGTGATGTCAAATCATATTTTGGACAACAAATGCAGTCAAAGATTACTTTAAGTGCTTGGAATGCAGAAAAACCTGCAATTTAAAACTGTCAGGTTTTTGATAATTTTAAATGTATGTGGTTTCTTCTCAGATGGATTAATATGTCATAGATCTGCTGAAAAATTAGTAAAGTTGTAGTCAGTGAAGCTGGCAACGGATCTGAATCTGCATTACTCAAAGTACATGATCGTGAAAATGCATGAGTAGTTTTAGAGAAAGCATATTGGAGCTTAGTTCTGTGCATTACATATACAACCTGTGCCTTTCTGCTTCTTGGGCACCAGACAGGTTACAGTTAGGGTTAGGTGAACGATTGAATGTCAGAGACTTAGAATGAGGAGTTAAGGTTTTGGTTTAGGACTTAGGCTATAGGCATTTGGTTAGGGTTACTATCATGATATAACAAAACCATAAATTCTGGAGCTTGATGTTCTCATACTATCTTGCAACTGGTAAATGACAGAATGTCTTTCTTGTAAACATGGTGTCTTTTAAACCAAATATATGTATATACTGTTTTCCATCAAGAAGTTGAAATTACTAGAAAATCTATTCTATTAATTTATCCAGGATGCGACTAGATTCCACAAGATGAAAATGTTTCCATATTTTAGCAACAATCCATAAGATGACTGCACACAAATTTTTCAGTGTGTGGATAAAATGCTTAAAGGGTTTTATAACAGGTACCAACTGGACTTTCTTGCTGCCCTACAGTCCATTGTCTTATTTATCTATACAGCAAATCAAGAAAAAAAAGACCCAAAAAAAGCTAATAGCTTGAATAACGTAAGACGTTGCTGTTTTCTAGTAACTTTATAAAAATGATATCATTAGTATTTTAATAAGTAAATTTACAACAATGGAAAATATTCTTGTTTTTCACTAGGTAACTTATGGACTACCCAGAGCTGCTGTTGACTAATAGCTGAAGTGTAAGATGGAGGATTCACATTTTGGAAGACAGAATATATTTGTATGATTACTTTCACTATTGTTTTTATTGGAGGAACAAGTCAAACATCCGTTATTAATTGCAGCAGATGTCCATGATACTAGAGGAAACTGGGACCTTTTAATGTTCTGCAAGAGGGTTTCAAGCTGCTTGATGACATGGACATAGTGAGTTCAGTAACACAGCTTACTTCTGAGCTGACTTTGTCTCCTTGAGCCTGCGTTCTTTTTTAAACAACTAGTGGCATTTTGTGTCTCAACCAGTTACTGGAATCAATCTTTTTTTGGACATTCTGGATATGACACTGGAAAGAAAAGGCCAGAGATTTGTACTAACTCTTAGCTCTGCAACAGAGTAAAGACATCACCAATATTTCCTTTTTTAGCTTTCTTTTGCCAAATCTGTTTCATTGAGGAAACTCCTTAGGGCAGTGGCTATAAGAGTTTAGTTTCTAATACACACCAACCCTGACCACAGGGGGGTCTATGAGCATTGCAGTGATAGTAATAATACGTAACACTAACTGTGGATTTTGAAAGGATCTCTATTCTGCAAATGCATTTAAAAGAAACACAAACAAACTCTCATTTACTCCCTGAAAAATAGAACTGCTAAGCATTTGTATTTAAATTAAATGCTTTTATGAGTTCATTAAATGTTATTTAGCAAGTTTATTATAGTGAAAGCATGTTACCTACTGCCGTAGAATGAGGATTTTATTGTTTTTTCATAGTTATCTTTTGTATCAGCATTTGGCAGGTAGCAAATGAAATTTGCTGCTAAGGTTAAATTGTTCTGAGCTTCTGCTGCTCAGCCACACAAATATAGAGGATGAGACAATGGAAAGAAGTTATTTGCTTTATTTGGGCACACATAAGAATATATTAATATACAGTGATCTTGACCTGCGTTTGAGGAAACGTTTATTTCCTGGAAGGCGAAAAACTTCATTCTTGTCTGAATCACTCCCTTGAAATCCTTTTCATGCAGGAGGCTGCACAAATGCAACTGCAGGAAGAATTGTCACAAATAGTTCTTTGCAGTCAGGGTGACAGTCTAAGGTCATAGCATAATGGACACCAAGTATCAAAAGATGAAGGTTTTCTGGAGCTTGGAACGGAAAGTTCCTGTTTCTCTTTCATTTTCAGTAGCATTGCATTTCCTAAATCATGCAGATGTGGGACAAATAATGTCCGATTCTCCTTGAACCCTAACTTTTTTATACTTTAAGAATATGAAAACATGCTGTTGAATAAAGCCCAAACTTGCAACTATTCCATCCTAGTTTTTCGGACTCCAATGTTTTCTTTAAATTTCAAAAAACTTCTGGAAAACACACTCTGCAGGTATCCTTGTAGCCTAAGCCCATTTTGATAGGCCAGTTGACTTTTTTTACATATCTGAGAAGTCCTTGTGATACAAGGTCAGAATGATAAATTTTATGTTTTTATTCTTCATGTAGGAAAAGTAATATAATGCCATCACTATTTTATTACTCTGCAGTCATTCTGTTACTATGCAACCTAAAATATTTCAGCCATCAGCATTTGGAGAAAAGAAAGTTCATAGGTGTACAGCAGCCCATTATAACTTTCCTGTAAAGACTACATTTCTTCTGGTCACCCTGACTAGAAATGTAGTTATAGATCAAGATACTGGAGTGTGCTTTGAGGTGAACTGAAGAAATGGTAAACTAAGAATGCACTGCATTTGCATTAGTATAACCAGTGCTATAGGCCTCCAGTATTTCTGTTTAAAAAATTAGTTAATATTTCTTGCTAACTAGAAATGTTTGGACCTTTTCTGAAGTCTGGAAGGGTTTATGAAACCGATGTTCAAGTCTTAGTTAAAAAAAAGTCTTTCTGTAATTTAAAGGTGCTTGGCAGAAGTCAGCATAGTATAATCCCAAAGATGTCAGTTTGCTGGACCTTGAACTTTCTTGTATGCAACTTGCTTCAGTACATCATGATATCAATTTAATGCATTAAAACTACTAAATGTTACAGGAGAGGACTCCTGGTCTACAAGCTGAAGCACTTCTTATTATCCTGGAAATCAGTGTGCTGAAGCAATGTTCATGTATTTTCTTCTGGAGTTTTTCATTTCACTGTGAAAAACTTAGCAATGAATAACCTCCTTCAACTTATGTGTCAATGCCTAAAGGACTCATAACTCATCTCAATTTAAATTAATGACCTTAGTGATAGTACTAGCAATTGGACCATAGCTCTCTTGAGCCAGGTATTTGCATGTGGAATTTGATTAATCCTGCTGGCTATTACTTTTCACTTCTAATTAGGTGTGATACTATTGTAGGAAAAGAATACAAGAGTACTATCAGACACAGACAATTTTGATTTTCTATTGGGTATTCTACTCTGTCTTGTTTGGCTGTGCTAGTTCCCTCACAATATATGTTTGGATCAGTTCAGCAAGGTGCCACAGACCTAAAAACTGGTCAGTGTGAGTTCAGGAATAATCATTACAAAGAATTACTCTATTGAATTAATATTACTAGTTTACAAGAGGTAGAGTGTATGGTATCCCCTTCTAGTACTATGTGACATAATGACATATTAATGTGACTCTTAATGACATAATAGGTCTTTGCGATATCTCTGTCCAAAACCACAGAAAAAACAAATATGTAAGCAAATGAGGGTAGTACTTTTCTGAGACTACTTGGTCTGCCTGCCTGCCCGATTGAGCAAATATACAGCAATTGTAGAGTCATGTTCAGCTTTGGATCAAGAGTAAATTTTGGCTGGATCTTGTAAATACATAACATGCGATGTCTCCCCGTTTCTAATAGGACAATCCATATTTCTTTGACATCTTTCCCCTTTGGGAACACTGCAATATATTTGCATACATCATAGCCAGGAAAACAATGTGCAACACTTAGCTTCCCAGCAAGCTGGTGCCCACATGTTGCTCATTGCTGAGCAGACCCCTTGAGAAAATTACCAAAAAAAATCTCAGAAATGGTCTATTCTTGCAATAAAATAGCTACTTAAACTTCTCCTTCCTTACCAGAACAACATTAAAGAAACACTCCTCTTTCCTTAGAGATGGATTTTAATAGATTTTAATATCAATTGACTGACTGACTGACTGAATCATCAATGCCGATTAAAAAAAACCCTCACTTGGAATATATTGCTGTTTCTGGCTGAAATTCAAAAAGGAAACCTTCTTCTTTGTGATCACAGAAGACTTCTGAAGAGAAGGCATGCATATCTGGCAAGGGCAGAAGGTGAAGATGAATGCATAAAAGCATTTTTATGCCAAACTCCAATTGAACCTTAGAATGGCCTCCTCTGTGCTTTTGAAATGCCTTTCCTGAAGTATTTGTCTGTTTGTAGTTAATCAGTAACTTAGAGTAAAAACCAGTCAGTTTTAATGAAAGGAATCTATACATTTGCAATAGAATTTTTTGTACTTGTGCAAGCTCTTTTTTGTATTTTATGTGCATCTCATACAAATATAGAATTTATTTGTGTGGAAATGTACACTCAGCCAACAACAGTGGGAGTTAAATCTCCTCAAAAGACATCTTTGTTCAAATTCAGGTTTCTAGAATGCACCCATGAATAGCTACATAGAAAGTGACTCAGCTGTACCAAAATTGTAAGTATTTTATTTGGAAAAATATGGTATCAGACACACAAGCAACAAACTATTTGGGTAAAATGTGGGAGTATTTTAATATCATTAAACTTTTACATTAACAGTGGATGATCTGAAACTGTATGAAAATGAGTAATACTGATAGAGCATCTTCGAAAGTGCATAGTGGCTTTGTCCATTGGGCAGTACCAGGATATCACACATTATAGTCTTTTTCACCTTCTTCAGAAGATATGCCTACTCATATGAAAATGGGCACTTTCTTCCATATAAAGCAAACTGCAGTGCAAATTTTGATTAAAATGTTGCTCTGTGGCCTTTCATATAAAATTTAATTTTATTTAATATCACTTTCTACATGTATGCAGAAAATGGCAAAGCAAAATTAATAAAAGGAGGCTTATAAGAATGTGGAATGAGAACAATATATCCTTGACAAAATTTATTTACCTAGCTAGACTTTCATTTCAAAGTTAGCAGCACTCTGTGATACTGGCATAATATAGGGGGTCTTAAAACTCTGTTGGATATTTCTAGCCCAATTTAATTTATCCCATGGAAGTTTAATCCCTCACTGAACAGAGATGGGGTGAATTTTCAAAAGTCATAATCTACTGAAGTAAAAAATCTTTAATGACAACATAGGCAGCAGACTTCAAGAGTTTAGTTTAAATTCTTTGTAAAAATGTAAAATGTAGGGCAAGAGTTAATAGGATATTTCATACAGTTATATTTCAATGCTTTTCCAAATCTTTATAAATTCACTTACATCTCCACCATTAGAAATATTTGGGATGAATACCTTCACTTTTAAGGCAAAAACCAGAAAGCTGTGAAATTTTAATGTGAAGATTTTCAGAGTTTATTGTCAGTCATTTGGTCCTTCAGTTCACAGACTATTTTATGGGAAAGTATAATGTTTTCTAAATTGAAAAGAAGTTATGTTTTACAAACTAAACATCTTCTGTTCTGCCTTAACTAGGCAAGAAAATGAAATCAAGCTATATAACAACACACCACATTCATCCTTCTGCTTCTCTAGGATTTTCACAATTGGCTTTAGTAGTGGGTCCCATAGATTTGGCCCACAGATTGAGATGAGAGAGTCTGTACATTTTGTATGTATTACAAACCCACAGTTTTAAGATTCCTATTAACAGCTTAATTCCCAAAGTACCTGTAATTCAGATAACATTGTCTTTTTTGGACCTGGAATCTCCTCCAGTGCCAGCCCTAGAATTAAGAGTTGCCTGGC
>JBCJKH010071781.1:0-17359 GCA_039877255.1 Loriculus beryllinus
TGTTAGTATTTCAGGATGAGCTCACTACTTCAGCTGCTGTAGAGTGAACGAATTATGTTTCCCAATTACTTCAGCTCGTGATTAAAGCAGAACTCCTGAGGGAAAAATGGGTAGAATCATAGAATAGTTAGGGTCGGAAAGGACCTTAAGATCATCACGTTCCAACCCCTTCCCGTGAACAGGAACATCTCACACTAAACTATGTCACCCGAGGCTCTGTCCAGCCTGGCCTTGAACACCACCAGAGATGGAGCATTCACAGTTTCCCTGGGCAACCCATTCCAGTGCCTCACCACCCTAACAGTAAAGAATTTCTTCCTTGTATCCAATCTAAACTTCCCATGTTTAAGTTTTAACCCATTACCCCTTGTCCTGTCACTACAGTCCTTAATGAATAGTTCAAATGCAGCATCCCTGTAGCCTGCCTTCAGATACTGCAAGGTTGCTATGAGGTCTCCAAACAGCTTTCTTTTCTCCAGCCTGAACAGCCCCAATGTTCAAATAATTCCAAAATACCACCTCTTTATTAGGTAGCTTGTTTTAGTGCATACCTTTCTTTATACTTAGCACGTTTTCATATGACCTAACCAACCAGTCATTCCTTTTCTGTAAATTAATCACATTAACCCCATGGTGTACAACCCTGTCATGTCCTGCCATATAGATGTGACAAAGTTGGACAACTGCCATCTTAATACCCATCTTCAAATGTATATGCAGTTGTGATAATGTCTCCTCAATCTTTTATTCATAGAATTAAGATAACCAGGTCACGGAATTTCACTTATTAAGTTTTGTTTTGTCAAGTGCTTCTCAATCTTGTAATCTTTTAGATTCTCTCATTTGTCTCAATGTATCTGTCACTGTATGCATTACCAGGCACAGCATTTCAGCTGAACTTTGCCAGCTTGGTTGAAGGAACCATCCCACCTTGATAAAGACAAAGTCTACTCAAGTTAATTTTCTTGTTTAAGAAACAGAACAGCAACTCTCAATGTGGTTACTTAATTGCATGCATGCTCTATGTGATGAATAATATTTCCCATGTACAGAGCAAAATTAGTAGGCAAATGCCCTTCTTCCTCCCAGTGTGGGGGTGGAGGAGAACATAAAGATGTTATATCTGTAAAAACAGATGTGTTATTTACTTAAATGGTGCAAGCTAAACAAGGAACGGTTAAGGTTAGCTTGCTGCCATTTGACTTCTTAAAACCACATAAGAGAACAATGTCTTAGGCAGAAGGAACTGATTTAAGTTCAGTTGTTACTTGCTAAACTTGCCTGACTCAATGGAAAATAATTTGGTTGGTAGTTCCTTAAGGTGGTAGGTTTAAATAGATATCATATCTTTTTTATGCAATCTGTTGTTGTTTCTGTTTTCAGTGCAGTTCTTTTAAAATACAGATTCTTAACTGCATAAATACTGAAACAATCTACTAGAATCGCAAGTGATCAAATCCTCTGAAAACTAGGCACTGTTAATACTGCCTTTTCTAGAAGGATCTCATCCAGTTGCAAGTCTTAATCCTGTTTACTTCCTGTAAGTTACAGGGTCTTCAGTATCAAAGAAGGTTCTAGGATGTGAACTCTTCATGAATGTAGTATACTTATAAATATTAAAGCTAGAGTTTCAGAGGTTGTTTTTGCATTGGGGCAAAAATTACTAACAAGTCTAACAAGCAGTCTGTAAATTTATATCGATCTGCAAATCTTGCTCTTGAGGGATTCCCTCTGATTTTAAAGAAATTAATAAGCTGGATGTCTTGGTGAAAATGCTTTTTATGTAAGCTATTGTCCACTAAATTCATGTGCCTCAGATGAACTACATTGGAGTTGAATGAGAAATGGGACATAAACTAACTTACCTTCATACAGCAAAGAGTAGAAATTCTTTTTTTTTGCTACTTTGTGCAAGGCTTTTCTGATGATGTAAATGTCTCTTTCCATTGCATACCTCTGCTAAACTAATCAGTGAGAGACATGTGGATGTAGAAGTTTGTTTTGCACAGAAAGGTGGTTTATTGTGTTTGGGTTTTGGTTTTTTTCTTCTTCCTATGGGAGATCCATTTCATATGTATGCACAGATGTGAAGATAACAATTAATATGGACAAAGGTACTTGTTTACTTAAATGCTTACAAAATACATTATCTGGTATATTGATGTGTATTTATGTATTCATAAATGTTGTACTATCTTACAGAAGTAATCCACATTCCAAGTTTGATACTGCAAAGGCAAAATTGAGATGTGCAATTGAAACAACTGTGAAGCAAGGTTATTCAGTAAGACAGCAGCATGTAGGAACAGAACTAAAGTTATCCTATCCATTTCTGTTCACTAAGAATACCTACTTTTTCACCTTTAACTTATGATACAGGGATTTAGCCTTGAAACAAATTTCCTACTAGTGGCACAAACTGAATGTAAAATATTTATCTGTTTTTCTCCTTCAAGATTGGAGCTTTACCTAGCAAAACTCTTTCCTTTATTTGTAGCAAAATAATATTTCACTATATGAATGTTACATTTCCCCCTTCTGTTTAGTATAAGACAGTTTTAAATATATAATAAATGCTTAGGTTTTTTTTCTGTTTTCAGTCCAACTCCAGTTTTCATGAAATACAGATAATATCTATTTTCATTACAATACTGTAACATGGGAAAAATGAAAACATGTAAGGTGGGGAAATCAACCACCAGAGAGAGCTTCTTAAGTGTTCTGAAAAATATGGGAAATGTTTATAAATAAAGCTACAATTTAAATGTGAAACAGTGACTACATGTGTTAGTTGGTTTGTCAATAGTATTTGACAAAGAGCTTTAGTTATACACAATTCCACAGAAGTAAAAAAGAGATGACTGAAGCTGCTAGAAAAAAACAAAAACCAAAAAAACATGTTGATACTTTTATTTCATTCAGTATTTGACTCCTGCAAGGACCCTTAGACACCTGAGTTTTCAATTCATTTGCCAGGCAAAATTCTTGTCTATTTTACAGTGACTTTTTATGATACATTAAGTGCCACATTTTGAACACTGATAATATAGATATATACTTGTATAGCCAGCATCTAGATTCATGTGATGAATACATAGTTCTCTCTTTTCCTTAGAAATACCTGTATATATTTGTATTCACGTGCTGTTTAAAAGATAAGCTTGAATACATAAACCAAGTAAAACTGGTTTTCAAAAATGCATTAGTACTTCCCTCTTACCTGCTGACAGCCCTGAAGCAGAAATTCTGGGAGTCACGAACCTAAAGTTGCATCAAAATTGAGTTCAAAACCGTAGGACAAGCATTGAAAGCAAAACATTTTAGCCCACTTAGCCATCATCTGACAGACAAAAGGAACCCAAAGATCTCTTAGTTTTCCTTTTCAAGGATGAGGAAAAAGCTAGGAAGGTGATGAATTTCTGGCCTCAACCTTGAGGAGATATAAGGGGGCATTTGTTTACTAGGTGGAAGGAGAAAGAAAAACTTATGCTCCTGTTGTTCCAGGTGGGTTTCTAGAGCTGTGGAGATTTGTTAGACCAAATGCATGATGTGCCAATGATTTGAGATTCCTTAATCATGTGTGTCCTGCCTTGAATTAGGTCTCTGAAAGTGAGATATCATGAGGCTTTGCTGTTCCAAGGTGGTGGTGCTGTGCAGTATTTTGTGTGGCATCAGAGTGCAGAGGAGACTTCTAACCAAATTGAGCTTCAAGTTTTGGCATTTGAATTGTCTGAATATCTGCGTGTAAGAAGAAATTTCTGAAAAAAAACCCCCACTGAATTAAGAGAAAATGCGGGATCTATCCATAGAGATCTTGTTGGCCAAAGCATTCAGCCAGGTAAAGCCACATCTCTCACAGTACAGATGAGTGCACTAATGGCTGAGTCACTTTCTGGTCTTGGGAATTACTCTAGATAGATATTTTACCTGGTACATGAAAACCCTTCAGAGTGGCCTGGTATTTCCAACTGAAATAACATCACCAGAAAATTCCCAATCTTGTAGACTTCTGAATTGCATGAATGCACATGCCCTGAGACTCTTCATAACAAAATAGGTGGTATGCATTGTAAGATACTGTATTATTATATTGTTTAATCCTTAAAGTCCTTGCTAATGCTGAGTTCTCCTCAAGTCATTTCAACTTTACCTTACAAATTACAAAGCTTAATGAGAGCACAAACTTCAATGTATGGTCCATTACGTAGTCTGATTATACTTTTATATTAAATGTTTTGCGCATACTGGAACTAGGTTATTTCATTTAGTGCAATTTAACATTTTCTTTGGATTTACGGAAATGATGGCAAAGGAGTGGAACATTGAGCTCCTTGGAAAGTCTGCCGGCTTGTGCACTGAGGGAAAGAGCAGGGAAAAAGTTATAGTTACTCCAGTGAGTATCATCCCTTGCCTTTTCTGATCTGGAAGAGAGGAATGAAAATGCTTTTGCATACAGGAGATTCTGCCTGAAGCAGCTTTAGTGACTTCAGCAATAGTTGGTTGTTCCGTTCAAATAATTCATCACTTCAAATATTTTGGAGGGACTTTCCTTACCTGCTATTTTACTTGTATTCTGGAATCATGGTTTACTGACTGAGAATTAGTGTCTTCTCACTACCTCTCACTTTCTTTCTCTTCCTTCCTTCTCCTCCTTCCAAAACTTTTCTGATTTTTCCCATCATGTACTTTGAAGTAACTTCTGTTATAAAAGTTGCATGATTTTACGTGAAAACTTTTAGACTATGATAATGCATGTTATGCATGACGTCCCCTTTGAAGGGAAGAAGCATTTATTATAATCACTGATGAGATCTTTGATAAAGGCACTAGCAACAAAGTATTCATTAGGGTCACTTATCTCTTAATCAATCCTAATTGCATAATTGAAATCAGGGTTATGTTGTCAATGATATGTCTTCCTGACTCTGAGCATACATGAACCTTTAAAGACCGGTAAAATGAAGATGGGCGGGATTTCATTCAATATGCAGAAATGCATTTTTTGTTTCTATTTTCCTGTATATTGATATAGTGCTGCATTGTGTCAGTGTGTGTTCTGTGAACTCAAAATATTTTCTTAGGAAGTGATCTCTCAATATGAGGAAAAGGCAGTTAGTAATACTTTGTGTGGAATTAATGCAAAATGACATCAGTCTTTCAGGGGCAGGAAAGATACAAGTTTAAAAACTTGATATGATAAATCTTGGACCACCAACACTAGATTTATGGAACACTTTAGAAAGAAGTTTGAAATGAGTCATTATGTTAGCTTGCAGGTGAAACTAGCTTCAACTTGTTTCACCCTCTTTCTTCATTTTCTTAAAGAAAATCTAAGGTGTCAGACTAAGCAATGATTGATGCATCATACAATGTCACTGTACTATCTGGAGGTCACAATCGCTTGTTCAGCCTCCTACATATGTAAGCATGTTGATTATTGTGAAATGTTACTAGACATAATTTGAAATATACTAAAAAGGATCAAGTAGAAGTGATCTAGCAAGTCCTTCTAACCAAATGAGATTATTTCCTACTTCATGTTCTAGATTTGTTCTTGGAAGAGATTTGGTGTTTCTAACAGGCATGTATGGGAGAAAAGGAATCTGTATGTAGACTTCAATAGTTCCAGCAGAGTAAGGCAAAAGTTGTTCAAGGAATACAGGGAAGGGAATTGCAAAATCACTTTTATTGATTTGTCAGATTACTAAAATATTTTGGCCTTTTGGGTGCTGTGAAAATTAGAAACTTAATCAGTCTCTACCTACTTATGGCAGTGGGTCTGCAAAGAACCATATGAGTGTGAATGGTTAGAGTTCTGAGATATTTTGAGTACATAGGACTTGTGACAGGAGCCAGGCTTAATAATTTCATTTAATATGTGCGAGGTCACCTAATTTCTTGGGTAACTGAACTGAGCTAGAACAGGAAGAACAATATTGACTTGAAGTCAGACTCTGAATGGATCATTCTCATTAGTGCTGGAGTACTCTAGATGATGTGTTGAATTTGCAAAATGCTGGGAAAGCTAAAAGAAACTGGTAGCAACTCTGGCAACTTTCCACAAGTCACGTGCAGTTTTCAGTAAAAGGAAATTGTGTGATTTGTGTTTTAAAATAGTTGGCTATGTGCCCCAAGAATATGTATCGTCTATAGTACTTACGGTATCTCACAGAAAATAGAGATGAAGAAGATAAGAATGGTGATGGGAAAGAGAAGGACAAAGAATTAGGGTTATTTAAGGCTGAAGAAGTGCATGATAATAGCATGTAAGATGGCTATATCCCTGCAGCTTGTCACACTTGTATCTTGAAAATCCAGTTCACTTTCTCCTGGTTTAAGAAAGAGGCATTATAATTCTGAATGTGTATTATATGATTAAACATTCATCAAAGGTTTTGTCAGTACTAATTTACTTATGTGCTCCCCCCTCAAAAACAAAAACCAACAAAAACCCCAAACAGAAAACAGACAATTCTAGGACTTCTGTAACTGAACTCCTTAAAAACATTCCACATGTAATTTTCATTATATATATATATATATATATATATAAATGTAACAAATACTTTGCTAGAATCATTTTATGTCAGCTTATCTTATGTGAAAACAAAAGCTGTTATTATTGTGAGGTCATTGTGAAAGAGAGGTTATGAGTGCAGTAAACTAGATGTCAGCATCACATGGTCTATCTAATGCTACTTGGTAGACAGAAGGCCTACTTATATGACAAGCAGAAGATGGGACAAAATGAAGGCATTCACTGAGTCTGATGGCAAAATAGATCACCGGTCCACTAAATAGCTAAACTGTCTGATTCCTGAACAATTATGGTAATTCAGCAAGTTTGTAAGTTTTTGCATTTGCTTTGTAGAAAGCTGAAGTCAGGAGAGGACAAACAGATTTGTTTCTCTGACTCAAGAGAAGGAAGTTGAGCATCTGCCCAGGAATTTTTTGTTCTTGTTCCTGAAAATGCTTTGTGGGGTTTCTTTACTGATAACTAATACCAAAACTATCTGCTTACAAATCTGTAAGTAGTAAGCAGCATTAGAAGAGAAATAGCAGAAAATCCAGTGCCTATTATTTCAGATTTTTTATTTGGGTTTAAAATTTCATTTCAGTGGACTTGCCCCTTGTACTGTTACAATACAAGTAAGGGACAGCAGAAAGCTAAACAATATTTGAAAGGATACCAGCAGTCTGAAGAAGAATTTTCAAAGCATTTAGGCTCTTAAATCTTTATTTTAGCTCACTCCATGTGACAGCTTTTCAGAGTATTGATCCTGATTTTCAAGAGTGCAGAGTGAAGTCCTTGGTCTTGATTAAACATGTATGCGTATTTACAAGGATAGTAAAAGCCACAAAACAGTAAAGTATTTCTGCACAAAAATGATTTTTTTCCCCCTTTTTGAATATTAAACCTGAGAAGTCAGATAAGCTTTGTAAATAAACTGTTGGCTTCTGTTCCTTTTGCACCTTGGCTTTTCTTTCAGAGGCACTACTGCAGTGACACAAACAATTCAAGATACTGGCTAGGCAGTGACATATATGAGTTTACTTATAGACCAGCAGAATTTCTTCTGAAATATAATTGCTCTATTATACTATACTCTGTTCCATAAGAAGATTTTTTTTCTTGCCCGAAGTCAGAGAAGGTTTCAAGGCACTTTCTTCCATTTCCATTCTTATTCTTCAGCTGGAACTTGTGTGAAAATCAAATCCTTTGTACTAGGAATAATAAACTGCTGTGCTAGTGTCAGCTAATATTGTTGTGTTCTTCATTTTCAAACAACCTGTGGTTTGTTGCGTCATTATGGCTTTCTATTATGGCTTTTTTGTCAGTAACTGTTGCATTGGCATATTTAGCTGGTTTAGTCAAACTTCATATGGTGTTTGGGGACAAAACTACTCTTTCAACTCTAGACTAACCTCTTTCATTTTGGTCTAAATATGATTCTGAGGTCTTGTCCACAAAAGTGTATTTGCCAGAATTGCTATACCAGTATAATTATATGACAATAGTTTAATGCTCCGTGTGTTCAATCTTAGATTAATAGGGATTTTTTTGATACAGCTTGGTTCACTTACTTGGTATAGTCTAAACATAATAAACACAATTTTAACTATAACAAGACTATCCAGACAGATATTTGCAGGAATTTTACTAGCATTGCTCAGAACAAACCTGAAGGAATTAGTAGAACTGGAAGCATGGACAGGCCTCCTCCCCTTTCCTTCTAGTCCCCATGAACGGAAAGGCAAATCATCTACTAACTTCAACAGGATCTGGATTGAGTTTTACATTGTATTTACTGACATTAAGTGGGCATCCAACTTTGGTTATGTTTCTGTCATTTAAATTTAACATTGAAGTAAGTGAATTTAAAGGACCCATCATACCTAATTGTTTCAACCTTTCTGGTCTTTCTGTATGTTAATACTGATTTTCTGTGAATTTGCTAAATACGGATTGTAAAGTAACAGTGAAAAATGCACACTGATAAAGAAGGTGTGTGTATTTGGGACACACTACTACCTAGAGTTAAGACTTAGATCTCATGTTTCTGTTAGATTCTATTTTCCTGTGCTTGTATTTACTATCTTTACAGCCTTGAACTGCAAAGAAGACTTGGTTTCATATTGAAAAAAGAAGTACATTCTCAGGAGAACCACTTATATCTTTCCTTAACAAGAAGCAGAAATGTGCTGGATTAGAGATTGTGAAAAACACAAAAGTGCTTGCATCATATAATGTAGCTGAATAATTTCGTGGCAACACATCATCAAACAGTTTAATTATAGGTCAAATGATAGTCATCTGTGGTAAGCCACCAAAAAGAGGAAGAAGGGAAGTGGGTAAGGAGAACTGTCAGCATTTTCTAAAACATTTAGCTAAGTAAACAGGCAAACTGGAAAAGAGAGTATTTTTTTATTATGCTGGCCTGAATGTAATGTATACACATGTTCTTCTGATTTATCCTTGTCTTTGTATCTTATGCAATGATGATTTTATAATTCAGTACCAATAAATGAATTAGTTGTTTAGATAGGAGAGACTCCACCTATTGGCTGAAAAGGAAAGGCTGGGAGCAGGTAATATGGCTATGAGTTTTCATTTTAGACGTCACTACTACTCTGACTTTTTTTAAAATAGCTTTTGAGGGGGGTCAAAATAACTATTTTTCATATAAAAGTTTTAGTGAATGGGTCGTGTACATCCTGTTTCTTCTGTGCAAGCATCTGGACTGCAAAAATCCTCACAAAATCAGTATGACTCTTTCTATTTGTTGGCAGCCTAACAGCAGGTGAGCAGATACAGAGATTATATAAACCTATATAAACAACTTTGCGGTATTAAGCAATGAGTTCCATACTTCTGGATGGGTTGAGAGATGCTTCCCACTGGTCAGGTTTAAGAGATGTAAAGGAAAATACATTAATAGAATGGCAGCTCTAGTATTACTCATATTTGGAATGGTTTAAGACTAGAATTGAGGTACAGTTCTACAGACTAGATTCAGTACTAAACTCTCTTGGGGTTTTCTTTTTAAAAGAGAAGGAGAGAAATCTCCCTGTTTATATCTCTTTGAAAAGAACCAAAAGGTAAAAAAAATTCTCAACTAGTATGGGTACTTTTGTTTTCCACAGGCAAAGTCTCTCTCTTTATTCAGGAGAAAGCAGTGAGCACGATGACAAAGCCCCTTTCTCCACTGAGTTTAGAGAGTCTGGTGACTCTCAAGACTGTAGTTACTGTAGTAACCTGTGATGAGAGGTACTGTCATACTCAAGGCTGCATGGCCATGATCCCTTGTTGTGGCAACTAAGTAATACTGCCAGATAAATTGTAAACCACTTTTCCCCAAGTCTCTCATTGATTTTGCATGTGTGGGTATAATTTCCATTCTGGTTATTCCTTGGTTTTAGAATGTCCCATTCTAAAATCAACATGAATATGCAAGATTTTTACTTTAGCCTTTGTCTTATGTGCAACTTTTGTACCTCTTGTTAGAGCTAGTAAAATTCACCAATGCAGTGGTTCAGTACCTACTACAGTGCAGTCCCTGTAATACTTCACAGTTTATCTTTGTAAATATTTTTTCTTCTAGTAAAGCAACAGCTTAAGATCTGAGGTGTACTTCCTTTTCTCTGAGACTCCAGTGAGCTGCTATTCTGCAGAAAGGCAGTAACTACAAGGCTATTTATCTGCCTTTGGAAAGAATACTAATTCTTTCCAAAGTGTGTTAATAGTTGAAAGAATGACTAAACATGGCATCCTGGGATTTTGTGTTTAATTCATTCCTTTCCCTGTGTCTATCTTTTTTTCTTTCTCTCAATGACTTACAGATTCACTTTCTTCAGGCCAGAGAAGGGTTTAATTTGAAAACCACTCTGTGTGCTTTCACTGCTGCATTCACAAACCCTAAATTCCCCAAGTTGGAATTTAGCTGACTGCTTGTGGCTAATGCACACATCAGAATACACTTCAAGTGCTTTCACAGTTTTACTGTTGATACAGTGGTAACTAATGAAATGTCAGGATTCTTTTTTTTGGGTTTGTTTTTCTGTTTTAGTTATAAAATAAGCAGCTGTGCCTCAGAAATGCTTTAGGATCCTAAGGGCTAATTAGAAATATATCAGTTTTATACACTCATTAATCACATCTGAACAGGCATAGGTAGATGTCTCACAGGAAAATAGATAGAGGCTCTTCTCTACTGCCCAGCTAGCCAGGAGTATCCTTGAGGCTTTTCTTGGAGGTGATAAGTCCTAAATTCTTATGAAGCACCTATTCAAATAACCTTGTAATACAGATAGGAGGACACAAGTTTACAACTTTAGGTGGCATTGGGCTGTCTTAGTTTTTAGGAGGTTGCAAGGTGACTTCTCAAAAGCTCTGTTTTTACTTCAATAACCTGCCTTACTTACCCTCCTTCCATCTTCACAGCTCTGAGAGATGGTATTTGTTCTGTGCGAGGCGCTTGTAAATCCCCTGTATGCCCTTCGCTTTCTGCACAAGAAAAACAACCTGTTTTCATCTGAGAAAACCTGTTGGATGTCTTATGCATCTCAGAATATATAACTCAGGCAAGAACAGGGTAGCAGCCACACCCAAGAAGTCATTTTCTCTTGAAAATGGGTGTACAGACACGTACCATCCCTTGAAGTGTGTTGGATTTCCCTAAAGAAATACTTTTCTTTTTTTACCATTTCCCCTCTGAGACTTCATGGACCCTGTGAACCTCAGGATCTTAGTACTGATGACTCTGCACAATTCCCTGAGGGGCCTATTTAGTATTCTGCTGGCCTGCTGTCACTGAACTCCCTGCACTGCTGGTTCTCCAACACCAGCTTCCTCTCCTGTGCTGAGAAGCCAGGCACCGATATCCAATTACATGTGGAAAACAATCCTTACAGCTATCCTTGCAAACTAAATGGGGCCAAGATGTGAGTGACTCAGACACTGGATATTCATCCCATGCTTTTAGATTTTTAGTGTGCTCCGTGGCACAATTTTTAGTCCATGCAATCTCTCTCCTAAATAATACTTGAGAATATTTATACTTCTAAAGTTCAACCTGTGGGCTGTAAAACCATCCTGATTTTATGTAAGAGCTCACTGGAGCTCTTCTGCTGGTTGCTTTACAGAGTTCAGATCTGAAGGCAATCTCATTTTCCCCATCCAGCAGGCTTGTTGACACAGTTCTGAGTCTGCTTTTCTCTGAATTCTCTGGAAGATGGTGTTGGGGAAGGGGCTGTTTCTCCCACCACTGGAATATCATGTCAGTCTAATTGCTGTCTACTTTACTTGTTGCAAAACTTCTGTTTAAGAAAAAAATCAATACTGCATATAGTACTAGTATAGAAAAGAAAGAGGAGAATTGCTGTCTATTTGCTTTTCATTCAGCTCTGCTTGGCCAATGTGAATTATTTGGTTTAACTTTGGTTTTTGTTTGGTTTTTTTGTTTGTTTTTTTTGTTTGTTTGTTTTTTTTTTTTTTTTTTTTTTTTTTGTTCTTGTTGACGTTTGAGACCTTGGAAAGAATTTGGGGCATACTAAAATTGCTTGGTATATGCTGCATTTGTCCTTAAGGACCAGCCCTCAAGAAACAGCATTATGCCCTAGTGTTATCTCTAGGTTTAGAAAACTCTGTGTCTTTGATACATGCTTGTCAAGTCTCCTAGTAGAGATCAATCAGCAAGTTGTAATGACACCTATCACTAAGAAAAAGCCCATCAAAGATGTTATCTGGGAAAACTAAGGGACTTTGGTGTTCCTTGCCTCTTTTGTTTTATAAGTATTATAAAATTTATAGAGAAGAAAATTAGTATGTCCTGTGGGACTGTCGCTTTACTAAATTTGGTGGGTTTTTGTCATTGTATCTATAGGCAAAGTATTTAGGTTCACTCAAATCAGTTATGGTACATTGGCTTAACCCGTAAAATAAGAATAGGAATGGTCAGCTGTCACACTTCATTTTTTGTAGGTGTGTTAACTCTCAAACTCAGAGAAATTTGTTCTTTGTCAAAGGCATTTATATTTTTCTGTATGTTTTCCTTTAGTTTGCATTCAGTCATGGTCACTTCAGGAAAGTAAGTTGCTTTCTGTATTTGTAGAAACTTTGGGGGAAATGAGAGTTTTTAGTAAGGCAGCTCACAGTTTCTGTGTGACTGTCTTCACAACTTAGCAGCAATAAAACTTCAGTTTGTGTTTTCCAGTGATACAATTGGATTTAAAATGCATTCATGTAAATGACAGCACAGCAAGTTTTAACAGGTGTTTTTCAGATGTCCTAGTCTTTATCCTCCTCTTTCTTTTACTTATATGCTACATTGGGAATAGTAAAAACAAACCTGGAAAGAATTGCCCACAGGTTGGATTTGAGGAATCCACTCAATGTTGAACATGTTGAAATCAGGTTAAGTCTGATAAAGGACATCAGAGGGCCAATAAATTTCAACAGTATATATAAGTATAATAATATACAAGACACACATCCCTACAGATACATGTGTAAAATAGAGCTTCCTGCAGGGCTTTGCAATATTAGTTTCACATCTCTGGGAACTGGTTTCAAATTCCTGTCCGAAATAGAATATATGCTTTCAACGAACCAAACCACTGTATTCCAGGCAGTGTGTGGAACAGTTGTAAAAGCTCTACTAGATACACAGGTGGAATTGAAATTCAGATCCAGTCTTGGTCCAGTTCTTAGCTGAGAAAAATGCAAGAACTTGCCTCTAATACAGTAATTTAAAAGAGCCTATATTGATATTTTGAAAACAAAGGTGCTATTTTTTTCTAGTATTCACATGTATGGCATCTTTGTATCGTGAACTCATTAGATAGCACAATATGGGCATATTATGATTGGGACAATACTTGAATGAAGGAGTTTTACATATATCAGCATAGAATTGTAGAATTAACTACGTTGGGATAGAGCTTTAAGATCGCCAAGTCCAACCGTTACCGCAGGACTGCCAAGATCACCACTAACCCATGTCACTGAGGGCTTCATCTACACAAGTTTTGAACACTGCTGGGAACGATGATTCCACCACTTCCCTGGGTAGCCTATTCCAATGCCTGAGCACCCTTTCAGTGAATAAATGTTTCCTAATAGCCAATCTAAACCTCCCCTGGCAGAGCTTGAGGCTATTACCTCTTGTCTTATCACTTGTTACGTGGGAGAAAAGACCAAACCCCACCTCACTACATCCTCCTTTCAGGTAGTTGTAGAGAGCGATAAGGTGCCCCCTGAGCCTTGTCTTCTCCAGACTTCTTGGCTGCTTGGCACAAGTTGGCTCATGTTCAGTGGCTGTCAATCAGCACCCCCAGGTCCTTTTCCACTGAACAGCTTTCCAGTCACTCTTCTCCAAGCCTGGAGCATTGCATAGGGTTGTTGTGGCCCAGGTGCAGGACCTGGCACTTTTCCTTGTTGAACCTCATGCCACTGTCCACAGCCCATTGACCCAGCCTCTGCAAATTCCTCTGCAGCTCACTTCCTATCCTCCAATCTTCCAGCAGATAAACACTACCAGCCAGCTTGGTGTTACCTGTGAATTTATGGAGGGTGGTCTTAATCCTCTGACCCAGATCATCAATGAAGATATTAAACAACACTGTCTCTAGCACTAAGCCCTGAGGGACACCACTAGTGACTGGTCGCCGACTGGATGTGATGCCCTTTTACCACCACTCTTTGGGCTCAACTATCCAGCCACTGTCCAACCCAGCAAAGAATCCTGCTATCCAGCATGTTTTTCATTATGTTGATGAGCATCTTGCCATTATTTTAACCATATCAGTGGTGTTGTATCACATAAGCATGGTGATGAGGCATCTCATGATATATGGAGCTCCTTGGTATTTCTGTAGTTCAATAGCATGTGGATATGTAAAGCTATAAAAGCAAGACTAATGCTGCTGCAATAACCATCATCTTTCTGCTTCTTGCTGCAGTCGAACTTGAATGGTTTCCGTGACATAAACTAACACCAAAGCAAATGTTACATATCACTTAGAATTTAACAGCATAAAGTGTGAGTACAGAGACCCCAAACTCACACCTACTTACAATACAAATTATGTTAAGAAAGAATATTCATTCAGCTGGTGTGGCTGTATGAGCGTATCTCACATGTACGTGTACTAATTTTTGAAAATTAGCATTTGTTATGTCAGATCTCAGTTTTTCTTTGATCTTTGTTGGACATTTGCTACTTGTTTTCAATGTTTCAGTGCAGATGTTTGAGTGAAACAAATTTGAAACAGGGACTCCATAGTAAATGCTGCTTCAGTAAAGCTAAGACTGCTTGTCCATAGTTTAAATACCAGTTGAACTAGACACAGACTCTATCAAATTGTCTGAGCTCTGCTGTACATACATGAAGTGTGTTGAGAAAGAAGACCTCCGTGACTGCCTTCCTATAGAGGCTGTATGGGTGATTCTTATATGTGTAAGATTTCTGAAAGTTTAAATTCTTGGTTAACACTGGTAATGACTGCAGTGCTAATTCAGACAGAGGGAAGTGCTGGAAAAATGGAGAAACAATGATACCCTGGGGTTGTAGAAAGATGAGATCACTCATGGATATGTTGAATGCTAATATTATGTGACTGCCGATGACCACACCTTCCCAGGGGCGGAATCACTCAGCTAAAGGGAAAAGTTTCTGGATACAACCTCCAAAGTTGCAAGAATAATTTGTCCAGGGACAGGTTTGTTCTTGTTTGATAGATTTTGTCAGTGCTCAGCTTGAAGAACAGGAGAATCGAGGAGGTTCAGTATTTAGAAAAACAAAAGAATAAAAGTACATAAAAATAAAAAAAAAAAAAAAAAACCACACCAAAACCAACAGCAAAACAAAAACCAACCAAACCATAAAACTAAAGAAGATTGAAAACAGAACACAACCTAGTCGGCTTGTGGAAAAGATGCTCCTCATGCTCCACCTTTTTGCATTAAGAGATTCTTACCTCTACAGCACTCCTTTTCTCCTCCTCCAAGTAAGTTTATATACTGCTGTGTGACTTAGAGGCTATTTGAGATTTGCTTTTCCTGAATCACTCCAGGTGATGTATAGAAATGGAGACTTTGGAACTTCTGTGGAATGCTTCCCTGGTGATCAGTGGCAGAATGTCTGAACAAAAAGTGTTAGCTGCATGGGTGCTCCTAAAATCTCTTTTCTGTTATTTGCTGTAACACGTATTTTCTTCTTTGAGGATCCTCACTGTGCACAGAGAGATACACAATCATTCTGTTTTAGTCTTCCTGGACAGCATTTCCCTGTTTTGTTCCTAGCATTAACTGTGTAACTAGTAGCTCAGCACTTTGAACAGCTGAAAAGACTAAAAGAATTGTTAATCTACAGCTTTCTTCTATGAATGACTTCTAGTCTCTTTTCTCTCTTAGATACAATATAATTGATTTGATTGAAAATGATGCTAAAATGGTAATAGATAAAGAGTGGATGACTGCTTATAGGTCTGGGTGGAGATTATACTGTATTTGCTTTTAGTTTTAAAAGGATATTTCTTTCTAGGTAAACCTTAATGGTCTTGTAAAGATGCAAATAGCAATGTATTATAGTTGCAAGTAGAAACGTCAGTAAAAAAAATACCTTATATATGAATATAGCAAAAGGAACATTTGTAGAAAAAAGGATATGTAATTTTGTTTTCCATTTCCATGAGTAGCATAATAAAAGAAGCAAAAATTTAAATGTAGTTTGAAGAATTGAGACTTTGATTAAAGAGGTGCCCTTATTTGACCCTCTGCTGAACCTACTCAATGCCTTGAACTTAAAACTAAATGTACATTGGTCCAGAAGATTTTGTAGAAAGCACTGAAACCTGAGTTGAGTGAAGGAAAAAAGCCTTTCACTGCTGTGTACAAAGGGACTGTGTGCAAAGGTGAGACACTATGTCATGATTTCCTAAAAAGCAATTTGATAAAACAGAAGCATGCATTGTTTAGCTTGTATTGATGCAGATGAACTCACCACGTTGAGTCATCCTTTACCATATAATGGTTACATGAGCATCCAGGGTGATATGGTGAAAAGGCATTGATACACTGTATCAGTAATATAGAAGTGAATGAAGACCGTAGGGGGAAGGTATGGAAAGCTACTGAAACAGAAAAATAAATATTAACAGGAATTGGGGCAGTAGATGTGAGTAGCTGAGATATAAAAAAGGAAGAAGGAAGCTAAGCATGTTGAATTTCACCATTATCAGAAGAGAAAGTTCAATGCAGAAATACAGGGAGAAAATCTTTTTAGACATTCAAATGAAAAAAATCTCTCAGATACCAAATAAGCACTTTTTAAACTATAAGAACAAATTGTTGTTGGCTTTACTCTAAAACCAAACTGCAGTCGCAGTTACATAAAGAGTGTAGGATATTTTTCACATAGATACTAGTTCATCAAATTACCCTTACCTTTCAGCTGATGTGCAGAGACTCTCTTTGTTCCAACAAGCTTAGTTTTTAAAGTAAAGTAATTTCTGAGATATAAGCAGCAAAGTTTTTCCCAAATGAATACATTCCTGCTTTTTACCAGCCCTTTAATATTTATTTAAAGAGCTATAGGCAGTACTTTTCTTGCATTAAATACAATTTATTGACTAGCTTGAAGAAAAAGTCCAACTTAGTCCCATGAAATGTGCTTTTTGCCAGTTTCTGTCTCATTAAATACTCTGGCTTGTTTCATGGTAGCTTTTAGCTGCTGAACTTTTGAAAGATAACATGAAGCATAACAGGAAGCAAGAGTTTGCCCTTGTTGGGGGGGGGGGGGGGGGAGGGGGGGGGGGGGGGGGGGGGGGGGGGGGGGGGGGGGGGGGGGGGGGGGGGGGG
>JBCJKH010071793.1:0-10740 GCA_039877255.1 Loriculus beryllinus
TCCTTCTCCGCAGGGCTGCTCTGAATCTCTTCTCTGCCCAACCTGTAGCTGTGCCTGGGATTGCTCTGACCCAGGTGGAGTCTATTGTCAATCATTTCTACTGGAAAAATAAGGCTGGTTTGAAAAATCTGAGAAAATCCTGCAAACAATTTACACCAAGAATTTGCAGGCAAGTTAGTGATCAGACAACGGCAGGACTGACTGCAGAGGCACTTTCTTCAGTCTGGGTTCTTTTAACCACAGCATAACACTCACAGTCAGTATTGGAAAGCAATATTGCAGAAATATTAATATACTAAAAACCATTTTAGTAAAATGGCCTTTCCCATTTCTGACTACACAATTACCATAACAATGTCAGCAATTGCCAATGATGGTAAATAGGGCATATTTGGAGCTGTTAACTGCAGTCTGGTGCTTAGAATTGAAAGAAATGATCAGAAAAAATTACAATTGGGTAGCTGTTTCAGTAAAACAACCAATGCAGCCTAAAGCAGCATAAAAACAGCAAATGAAAAAAAGGGGGTGTAGGCTTTTGAGGAATTAAATGACATGAAGGATTAACATCTGTAAATGATATCAGTGACTAGTCTATTTTTAATGGTGATTTTTTTAATAGTGCACTAAAAAGTGACAATAACATGTCTCATGGTACTACAAGAAAGTAACTGTCTGCATAAATGAGGTGCATTTGCATTTCTGCATGCATTTCAGTCTATGCATGTATAATACGCATCAATTTAGGATTAAATGTTTCATATACCTATACCTTTCTGGACTGAACAGAGTGCTCTTAAGATCAGATTGGCAGAGACTAGCAGCCTGTAGAATAAATTTAGGTCCCAGTTCCACAAAGACTTTTGCATGAGCAGCATTTTACAGACTGCAAAGTCAAATGCAGTCAACAATGCCATGCTCAAGCATACAGCCCTGTTGCTAAGGCAGAGAAGTCTGTCACACAGGACTACCTACCACTCTTCTATTGAATGACCCCCCTGCTTGCCACCTGCTTCCCAGTGGCATGCCATCCTCAAGCTAGTTTCACTGGGTATCTTCCCATTCCTGTAATGAAATAATATTATCTAATAAATAAATAACCTCAAGGCTCAAAACTTTTTTTACTCAGGGGTTTATTTTGTCCTCGATCGCTCCAGAGGGATTTTCCTCATTGATTCTTCAGGTTACACAAAATGTTCTAAAAATGCTTGTACACTGTCAAAACTGCACTGCAATTATTAGTAACAAAATAATAGGAAACAAAAATGGGCAGTGAGAAAGTGATTCTAGAAAGGAGAATGAAGCAGGGCTGAAGATGAGGCCTTGTACAGAATTGTTACAAAGGCAAAGAATGGGCTACTCCAAATGGAAGAATTAATATGGGGTTTTAGCGCATACCCAATCAAATAAGGCATATTTACATATGCAGTTTTAGCTATAGTATCGCAAAAGTTCTTATTTGAGCACTGAAAAGAATATTTATGAAGGGTACTATTTATGAAGGGCATTAACGTGCCAGAATTCCTACATGACATCCTGAATATACAATATATACATATCCGTACTTTTTTACAGCAGAACGCACAGTCAGTACAGACAGCATATGTACGGTTGCTCTTATCAAATTCTTTTACAATACTCATTCTGCTGTGGAAAGATACTAAAATGAAGTTAAAATACATTTTGCCTCTGCTCAGTCTAGTTTTTTGTAACTGTCACTGAATTATTTGATTAGTTTGCGTGTGAGGTTTTTAACCTAAATTTTTTAGTGAGAAATTCTGAATTGCTATGAATTACTATCTCCAAATTACTTTTTTCTTGGCCCCTGTCTTCTTTTGCATTCTAGATTCTTTACATTTTTCTGATCCAGGAAGGTTCTGGCTTTTTGACTTTTGCAGTATTTTTATTAGCATACATCGTACAAATGCGTTCCACTTCAAAGAAAATCCATTAATGATAATTATTTTTGCAGGTTTTTAGAAGTTTTACAGATAAGTAACTTGCAAAGATTTTTTTTCTCTCGTTAATAGCATGATAGAAACAGAATTCCAGCTTGAAAGTAAGTCCTATGGTTTCTGACTACACTCTTTTCTCATTAAGTGCACTATAAATTAGAAACCCAACAATAAATATTATGGCACAATAATTAGGAATAGATTAAGTTGTCAGCTGGAACATGACTAGCAGCAGATTCCTATGGCTTATATTGTTTTGTGACCTTTTCCGCTTATGAATAAAACTGTGGAATTTAGAATCTGTAGTTAGCTTTCTCAGATCAAAATAATGAAGCTTTTTTGCAAAATAATGAAGGTTTTTTGCAAAATAATGAAGCATTTTAAGTCCTCTGACTTTACACTGAAGTGCATGCAAAGAGTTCATGTGAGCCATCCTGCTGACTCATGTATGTGGTCATAATACCTAGCTAGCCACTTGAGATAGTTCTGTATGGCCATGACCATCTTCATCTCCATGCTTTTGTTTGACCCCAACATTGTCATGGAAACAGGAACATGCTGCTTTGTAGCTCCAGTAGGATACAGAAAAATAATCAGACAAATAGTACTGACTTCACTGAAATGTTAAGAAAGGCAAATGAATGAAACCCATTTTTTTAACTATTTGAGTTCAAATGAACTTGCTCATACAGCATACATACTCTATGGGAGCTTTCAGCATTTTTTCACCATGATAAATATCAACTTATGGCACATTTTAGACATGTTTTAGTTTTTCTGGAGCTGTCTTTGCAGACACATGACATCCGTCTTCCATGTGAAAAACAGTCTAAATGACTTGCATTTTAAACAAGATTCTAACATAACAGTACTTCTTGGCCCAGATCCCTAGCTTGACACCTTGGCATGAGAAGATAGTAAAAGCTTCAAACCCCATTTGTACCTTTTTGCTCCCAAAGCTCTTCCACCTCTAACTCAGCTCTGAGTGTTAAGACTGCTAAACATTGATGCTGTTTGCCCACCCCTTCAAGGAGTTACCATCATCATACCAACTTCCCATCAATCAGTCAGGGAAAAGGTGTGACCTGTTACACCTGTACCTCCAGCTATAAATATACAGACTTCATTGTAGACACCTCACTCCTCTAGAAGCCATGAGATTCACACACCTGGACTGATGAGGTGTAGTTATGGCTTGCCAAGGACTTGTTTTTTAACACTACTTGTTGGAATTTTAACAAGATGCTGCAAATACATAACGGAAGTATGGCTTGGGGCCATCCAGATACCTGCTGGAGGGTAAGCTGGTGCAAGGCAATTCACAGAAAAATCCAAGAAACTGCCCATCCATGAAAAGTGTAATGTATTTCTGTGGAACTTGTCTTTGCAAAGTTAACCTTGTAACACTTGACATGGAAGAAAAACCTCAGCTGTTCTACACGTGGCAATAGAAATTGGTTTGACAATCCAAAACCAAACATGAAAGAGTTTATGATTCACAAGGGAACCCGAAATATCTTCTGCTCACTTCTGAAGGTTAACTGCAGTTCTAGCTCATATCTCCATCTTTCCAAAAAATGAGTGGAAAGTTACGGTGGAAGAGAATGAAAGTGTGAAATTCTGCTCCCCCTTACACAGCTGTAAACTTTAGGACAGGCCCATCAGTGTGAATGTATGGCAGAAGGGATTATTATTCTATATTCACCTAAAAAAAACCAGTTTAGCCTAAAGACTTTCTTGTTCTTCTATTTTGGTGCTTCACAAGGCAGTCAGATTTTCCTAGTTTATTACACTCTCTCCAGAACTGTTTGACATAAATTGCAGATCTGACTGACACCTGGTGTCTGTCACTTGCTCCTCAAGAAAGGTATGTAATGCACATAGCGCAATTAGCATCAGTATGGATGGTATGGTCCGTTTAGGAACAGATATGCTATATAGTTGCTGGAAAATATGTATTAAATACAGAACTTAAAATGACAAATATTCTTTATTCACTGAACATAACAATATTATTCAATTACAATTATGGTACACAGCTTAAGGAATTAGATAAACAGTTTTAGAAATTATACCAACTGCAAAAATTTCTAAATTTTAATTAATGGTTCTATTTAGAAATATTTCACAGATGATTTTCTTACCACCTGTATTTGTAAAACTTGAAAAAAAGAAGAATGCAACAACATCTGGTTAAAATTATTTGAAGCTACTAATGCTACAATACGTGAATCTAAATTCAGTAAAAGTATTCTCCCTGTCTTGAAACCATGTTCCTTTATAGCTGAAAAGAATACCAATACATTCTTTGTGTAGACTTGTCATGTGTGTACAAGCAGTGTCAAACTGTATTTTTAGTTATGGAGTTTACTTAATCCCACAAGACTTTATCTTGCCTTTATGTTGACAAATGAACAAGGATGAAATATATGTGATCTGAGCTTCTGTCAAGATACACACTCAAAAGTCATTGTTCTTGTACAGCTGTTTCCTTTAAGCTATTGACATAAACACAGTTTTATTATTCTTGTGGGCTTATTACTGAGCTCCTCAGTAGCTGTAGCTAATTGTCTCCAAGCTTTACTTTTCTAGAAGAGCCAAGAGAATGCAGCAGAAATATAACAGGATACCAAGATGCTATGAGGTACCTTTGGTAACTCTCATTCAACACAGAAAGCTGTGTTCTGGCCAGGTTTTCTTACTTCCATATTCCTGTTTTTCAAAATATACTTGTGGCATGCTACCAGCTTAAAGGGAACAATGCTACCTGCATTACTTGCAACAACTTTTAGTTAGTAACACCAGAAGCAATTATTAATAGTATTAAAATAATGTTCTGGTTCACATCTCAGACTTAATTTTATCTTTAATGTATCTACAGTGAATGATGAAAAAAGGCTCTACTAGCTGTCTGTTTCTTCTGTACTAATAAACAGCACATTTCAACAGTTTCTAAATGAATATCAGTAATTTCTAGCAGATTGAACATGAACTTTTTATTTCACATTTTATAATAGCTTTCCCCCACCACCCACCCCCCCAAGCTGCTACATTCTTGAACTAAATTAAGCCTAGAAGCAGCCCTAGAAGCTTCCCCGTCAGACTAACAATTTTTGCAGACATTTTTAATACAATTAAAATACTGTGCATTTTTCTATTTTAAGACCAACACAGACAATCTCTGCTAGACTTCATTTAGAAACAGGTTTTTTTCTGAGAAGGTTGACTGCACAGATTTCTAAATTCAGTAGAATCATATGTATAGCAATTAAGTTCATCTTATCAACACAAGCCTAATCTTGAACTACATTTTCATTTAAGCTAAAATAAAAAAACCTAGAACTGACGTTATAGAACAGGAAAATAGAAATGCCCAGTATTGCTCCATACCACCAGAGAACTAACGGAAGTTGTCTCACTGTTGGAAGACTTGTTCTGTACGACCCCACTGCCCAATCAGGACAACAGGCTTTTCTTCATCTTATAGAAAGAATTAATCACGGATCCAGTTCGACAGTCTGATGGCTGCTGTGGAACCAGAGCAATCCCCCTTGCTTCACATCACTTCTGGTAGTCAATCATGCATTCAAGTTCTCAGCAGGCTGTAGGACCATTATGGAACTCTGACTTGCTTAGAGTACCTGCTACTGGTCAAAGGAAAAGTAGCCAATGTGATTTCTTGTACTAGCTCTTAAAGAAGGGAAGTAAGGAGAGAGAAAGGTAGGCATCTGCTGCTACAACAGATGTATCTACTCAGTCAGGGTTTTCCTTAGTCACCCAAAGCAAATTACTAGACTAGAATTGCCTTGGTATATAACAAAAAAGATTACACTTCTGGGAGGCATGAGAACATTGTTTCCACCCAGGAGAAAGGATAAAGGAGCTATTTGTATCAAAAATAAAATATTTTCTTTATATTGACTTCGGCTAGTGTAGAAATGACCAGCATGTGAAAAATGAGCGTTCCTTAATTCTAGCAAGACATGGAGACATCCTAATAAATTGCAAAATCTGTACAGCACAAAGGAGATTTAAACGCTGAAATAATTTAATAAAAGCCATAGGGAATATATGATGTGAAAAAGAATAATGTTTCTCTTCAGTACATGCATTTAAATTACTTAGCTTCTGACAAATTAAAGATTAACCTCAGAAGCCTAACAGAATGCAATCACTGAGATTAACATCAGAAATAAAAAAAAAGAATAAACCATCTACTTCTTTTATTGGGTTTAGTCATGTCCTGTACTACCTAGCATCCCTGACAGACAGCGTGAGAGCATGTGCATGCTAATTCTCCCCTTGGGCATGCTCAGCATTTTCTTTTTTTACAAACAGAATTATAGAATTTGGTACGTCTTGATGTTTTCTTACCAAGAAGGCACACAAGAGCCTTGATTTCTCTTACAGAACTTCAGATGTTTAACTGCTATGTTTAATGACTCTATAACCAAGACAAAAAGGCAGACTCCTTTAGAGGACACTCAGCTCTTGGAAAGATCCAACTGCCCTATGAACAGACTTTTAAGAGCTTCTTTCCACTGTCTAGAGGCACAAATTGTTGATGCTTTGCACACGGGTGCTGCAGTTAACTGCTTAAGTTAGGAAGGTGGTTTGCTGAAAAGAGCAGGACACAGATCCCTCGCTTCCAATTTCCAACCCCTTTCTGACCAGCTTTCTTCACAGAAAGTTCTCTCACCTGGTTTTTAACATGCACGATGAACGAAGGGCTGCTAGGCTGCCTAGGAAAGTTAGGAAAGTGCACAAATACTCAAAAATAAGTGATCTGCTTATTGCTGCCTCCACAAGCCAGTGCAGGAACATCCACAAAATACTACAGTAACACCGGCGGTGACAGTAGTGGGTTTTCCTTTTAGCCAGTGCCTGTGTGTGGCAATACATGCTCAACAGAAACACAATTCTGAGTAATCCTTCGAGGTCCTGTTAGCTGCTCCATGTAAAAATATTTCAAGAGTGTGACATGAAAACTGTTTGCACAGAGTAGTTAGTCTAGCTGTCAGACATGCTTGTGAGCACTGAGTCTTCTCTTTTTACATTTAGAAAAGGGATATGCACATTTTTTTCTTAAAGCACAAATTAGTTCAATGGAAACACTTTTTTTGTTGTTGACATTTCCAAGCAAATTAAAGGCTAAAGACAACGTTGGAGAAGTGAGGAAAGCAATCAGACTGCAGACAAGCTGTTGTTCCTTAGTTATGCAGACATAAATATAAAGCTAAATTTGAACTGTAGTTCTTAACAAGACATTTTTAATCATCTAGTCAGCAACTGCCACCCTATGAACAAACTGGGGAACACATAAAAGTCACACTGTATGCATGGAGACTGTGTATCTTGTACAGGATGCAGAGGACACAAGAACTACTCCTACATCCCATCAGACCACTACTTCTTCCACTTCACTCACAATGGAGACAACTAAGAAGGAAGAAAATCTGCCACCTTAATAAATATCAACGTTTTGTTGGATGAAGTACTGAAAAACGTACTTTTCTCCAACATCAGACACAACACTGGGCAGCAAGGATCCACACATGTATGACCTCCAGACTTGATTACTTCCTCTCATTGTATCCAAGACTGAAAAACATATATATGATGAAAAAACTCCTGCTGCTACAAAAAGCATCTGTCAGTCTCCTTAGCAACACAAGCCACTATGAGCACATCATCCTGGCATGCTGGTCTCCACATACACTCCCCCGTGATTTCAGAGTCCAGGTGAAGGTCATTGCCATAGTTCTCAAAAATCTCTGTGGGACTGACCTTAGGTACTTGAGAGACTGCATCCCCTCTGCAGCGATGACTTTCTCTGACAGCTATGTTCCCTTGGAACAATGAAACTGTCAGCCAAGGGAGGAAGCTGAGCAAATGCAGAAGACTTAACTTTACAGAAGCTAGAACTCAGTGAGAGCACGACAACTCAGAAGAGAGGGGAATGCCTAAATCGCACCAGCTGTAATTCTCAGATCTTTAGTTTACCTTCCCCAATAAGTTTCTTCTCTGCCCAACCAAACCCTGCAAACTGAACGAACGGATGGATTTGATATAGCTATCTGTGTATAATCACTGCTAGATGTAAATATAAAACAGGCATAAATAGCAAGATGAGTAATATACTTTCATATTTGCTCTTATTAGGAAGACTAGGAAAAAATGCTAGAAAAGTGCTTATTTACTCTATTGCAAATGTGGTTTATATTGAGAACAATGGCAATCATTGAAAGCTGAATTTAACTTTATTCTTCTCATTCCATGTTCCTGAATTAGAATTACTGGTGATTACAATGAAAATTCTTTCCCTAGACAGGTTCTTTCCCTTACTGCCAGCACAGCCACTTCTTTCTCCTTCCCATAAAGTGCTTTTCCACTTATACTGGGGAACGGCTAAACAGCAACAGGAAATTCAGAGCAGTCTGTTTAAAGAATTGCTGTATTTTAAACAGTATAGTGCCTGAGATGGACAGAAAAATTTCCTTTTGAGTATCTTTAAAGAAGTACAGGAAAATTCAGTATCGGAAAAGTTACACCTGCTTTAACAAGAGCTGCTAGCATCTGAAAGAAAAAGGGTGCAAGCTGTCATAAACATTCATTAGGATCACATGGAATTGTCCTGACCTTTTACCACTCTTCTCATACTATCATGATTTCACACTAAAGGCTGGGGACTTTACCCTTACCTGAGATATGGTTCCTACTGAAGAAAAGTGCTACCCAGACTTCAAAAACCTGGTGGAAGCAACTGGACTGTCTACAAACCTTAGGGTAACAGAATGACCTGGCATGAATACAAATATATATAATTCACACAAGGGATTACACTTCTGACATCATAAACTACAAGAATATTGCCTGAACGCCTTATGGACAGCAGCAGAGCCCCAAGAGGAAAATCAAAATTGCTCTCTGAAGTCATTCAGTATTTAATATAGAATAGACTGTGAATTCTTCAACATTTGTAGTTCAAAAACTTTAAAAAACACAATGAATAATTCAATTTTTGTCTCAAGTGACCTCAGTGAATTGATGCTGGGGGCTGCAATCAACGTTTATATGTGAACTGAAAGTAGAGCAGGAGTTAGTAGTGCTACAGTCTACAAGGAGCAGGAGCTCTCAGAACTTTGAAGGAGCTCCTCATTCCCTCTGTGGGCTTGATCTGTGCACTGCTTTTTATACCAATATAACTGTTTTAGTTAGATGATTATAACAGTTATGTAATCAAACCGATTTTTATAAGGGTGTTGTATAAATGTGTGTGTTGATTTAACCTTTTCTTTCAATAATATCTCGGCTCTAACTTCATCAGTACTTTTAACCTATGCCTACAAGAGAAGGGTTTTTCTGACTTTAGCAGTACTATTGCTGATAGATCACTTTGCACGGATGTTCGCCAGCTGTAGTCACCTGGATGACACACCAAGTGCTTCTATAAGGGACCCATGACATTTAGCTGCCTGGTAATGTCATTCCACACAAGCTAACGCAGTGAAGTGAGTACGCTCTTCCTGTGCTTCTACTATGGTTTAGAATTTGTTTTTACTCAAATACAAGTGATTCAATCTGCTTCTCTTCCAGAAATGAACTGATCATTTGTAGCAATTGTACACTTAATTTTGAAGTGTGTTATATATTTAGCAATTGATTTCGTTTCATGAATCACAGTACCTAATGCCAATCTGAGTTTTCTCTGACAAGTCTGCCCTACATTAGAGTGTTCCAGTCAATGTATTTCAGTCAGCATCTCTGCATCATTATTAATAGCAGGTGTAAAGGTGTAGTTTAAGAGAAAGAAAGAACCACATTCACCAGGTCCCATCTTGTGCAACTCTCTAAGGGACCATAGATAAAGTTAATTCAGTCCACTTTGTCTTCTGTAATTTACTTTAATACTGTTGTGAAATTACACCCATTAGAACTAGCTAGTGCATTGCTGTGTTCATGCCCCTGCTGTATTTCTGTCAATCTCCTGATTTCAGTTACTTTTACGCAGTCTTGTGGACCACTTTGATTAAAACCTCAATAAAAGGTACTCAATCATTTACATTTTACTGGAACATTTGACAGAGAGGTCTCCCCTGAGCTGAAGAGGGGTACACAGATACCAGAGAACATGCATCAGTACCACAGAGCAACCACAGTCCCTGGTTCCAGTGAGAGCTGCAATCACGTACACTGTCCCCTCTAAGCATCAAAATGAACTACACCATTGTAACTTAGACAACAACATGCTCAAGGGGGTGCAGGACTTACTCCACTACCCATGATGAGGAAAGTGGAGCAATTTTCTAATGCTCGAAAATTCAACATTAATGTTTACAACTGCTATTACAGCATATCCATTGTACAGCCTGCAAAAAGACCCCAAACACAAGCTAGTGAAAGCACAGTGCCTTTTTTTACAGCATAGAGGTGTCAGAGAAAATAGAACACAGAGGATAAGATAGAAAGTAGTACAATAGATGAAGTCATAAATTAAGTGGGCAGATTTTTAATTCCATGTAAAAGAACTGGAGTTCAATGTGTAGAGAGAAGCTGTTCAGTGTAAAAATACTGAGCAAGAGACTTGGAAATAACAAATGACAAAGGCAGAAAGAAATCTGAAGAGTTTAAGATCCTGCTGCATGGTGCATAGAAAGGAGGACAGGAGGAAGTGAGACAGGCAAAACTTGAAACAAAAGATATTTGGGAGCCACTAGGAATATCTCGGAATACTGACACACAGAAATAAAAGTAGAAAAACATAAAGCATGATTAACATTTGCATTCA
>JBCJKH010071794.1:0-12201 GCA_039877255.1 Loriculus beryllinus
GTATTGTGTGCAGTTCTGGTGTCCTCAACATAAAAAAAACATGGAACTGTTGGAAAAAATCCAGAGGAGGGCCACGAGGATGATCTGGGGCCTGGAGCACCTCCAGGAAGACAGGCTGAGAAAGTTGGGGCTGTTTATCCTGGAGAACAGAAGGCTGCATGGAGACCTCATAGCAGCCTTCCAGTGTCTGAAAGGGACCTATAAGGGTGCTGGGGAGGGACTCTTTGTTAGGGACTGTAGTGATAGGAGAAGAGATAAAGGGTTCAAATTTAAACAGGGGAAGTTTAGACTGGATATAAGGAAGAAGCTCTTTACCATGAGGATGGTGAGGCACTGGAATGGGTTGCCCAAGGAGGTTGCGAATGCTCCATTCCTGGCAGTGTTCAAGGCCAGGTTGGACAGAGCCTTGGTTGACATGGTTTAGTGAGAGGTGTCCCTGTCCATGGAAATTGGGTTGGAAGTAAATGATCTTAAGGTCCTTTCCAACCCTAACTATTCTATGATTCTGTGAGTCTATCTTTCACATCTCTATCCAAGTTTAATTCTAACTGGGCCTTAGCTTTCCTAACCTGGTCCCTAGTTTCTCGGACAACTTCCCTGTATTCTTTCCAGGCTGCTTGTCCTTGCTTCCACCTTTTTTAAGCCTCTTTTTTCCCTCAGAATTTCCTCAGCAGCTCCTTATCCATCCAAGGAGGTCTCCTGGCCGTCCTGCTGCACTTCCTTCTAGTTGGGATGCAACACTCTTGAGCTTGTAATGAGTGAAGATTGCCTTTTGCTTGCAGACTAGACATTTTTGTGTTCTGTTCTGCTTGGAAACGTGTCTTTCATTGGCTTCACTTTTGTATGGAGCACAGTGCACTTCATCAGGTGAGTACATAATTTAGAGACAGGTTTAGGTATACACTTGGCTTGGAGACCTAGCAATTAAGTTTGAGTAGTGTCTGACCCCTGACACTTTTAAACACTAAATTCTTGAACAAAACAGAAGGGAAAACACAGTCAGAAGCACAAGTGAAGCACAGAGTGCAGTTCTGCAATATTCTTCTCATAGGGTTAAGCAAGAGGATATCAATAATATTATGATGTGTTTGAGTTTTATGAAACCTTTAGATCTTTTTTGGTTTGTTTTGTTTTAGTTTAGTTTTGGATATAGCAAAACTACTGGGAATTTTATGAGACTTTCTGTTTCCTCTTAACTTGAACTGCTGATTTTTCAAGGGAATTGTAATAAAAAATGTGCATTTCTAACTAAATGAAAGCCTATGCTATGCAAATAATAATGAGTCCATTGACTTGAAAGTCATTCTTGCCCTGCTTTTAAGATTACCAGGGGAATAACATTTAAAAAGAAACAGAGGAAAGGAAAAAAAAAAAAAAAGAAAAATGTTCTATGTGACAACCAGGTGATAACTAAAACTTCACTAAGACTCAAATAGAGTAGGTATGTTGGAAGTTTTGGATCCTCAGTCTAAGCATAACTAAGGTTGAATAATAAATTACTATTAATCTATTTATAGTCCTGGACTGTTGAACTCAAAGCTACATTTCTCAGCTGTCTCTTGTATAGAAGTGCTGCATTTTATTCCTATGATTAAAATTAAGTTTTCTTTATTTGCAGTATAAGAGTCACTTTTCTATAATATAACAGGAAGATGTTAGGTTTGTTGGTTTGGGTTTTTTTTAATTTTAATTACAGCTAAATAAGATTTATTTTTATTTCATGTAATTTGAAATATATACTAAAAAAATATATTCTTGAAGTGTGGTTTTGACAGAATGGCTGAATAGTAGCTTAAAACCATGGGCCCGGAAAGGAAACCACAGCATCAAACACCTAAAACAAACAAGCAGTTGCAGCTCGTAGTCTAATTAAACATGGATAATATATGGCATTTGTTACAATAAGACAAACATAAACAGCAAAGGTGATGGATGGACAAAACCAAACATAGAGTGTGAGTTTCCTCACTTGCCTTAAAGACTCTCACAAGATAGAGTGGATGGACATTTAAAAGATTTCTGTCTTCCTATTGACAACTGAGGAATCCTAGATGACATTTTTATGCTTAATTTTACTTTTTAATAGCTAGGTAACTAACATAAACACCATTTTATTTTAAATGAATTGTCTCAATTTCTTCTGTTAACCAAAATGCAAACATTTCAGCATGTTTGGAACAGGAATTGCTGACAATGAGATAAAAAGGACATTTTAGAGGTTAAAATTTTACTTGCATTCCAAATTCAGGCATGGAAAGAGCTACCCCTGAAGTAAAACACAGCATGGAAAGCATCAGTTTGTTTTCCAAGCTTTCTTTTCATGTTGACAATAAGTAGCAGATGTAATGTGCTGATTATGATCTACAGAGATTGGCAGAAATAGTGTTGATTGAAGCTGTACAAAATGGCCTCTATCTCACCTCATTTTAGTACATTATCTCCCATTAAAAGAAGCAATCCTTGTAAAGTAAATGCTGACACTGTCCTTATGGGAAAAAGGATGTGTTTGAAGGCATGTCCCCAGAAGATGAGTCTGTTTGTCTTTTTTGGGGTGTTTCTAACCTCAGGGAAGTAACCAGCATCATCCACAATTGTTAGAGGAACATGAAACAGAATAGCCTTTGGCTTCTGAAGTATAAACTGTTTAGCCCAGACTATAGCAAAGAGTGTAAAATCAGATGTTGATTCCTAGAGTACCTCATTTCAGTTCAAATGTACTTATCACTGTGGCAAGCTCTGCCACTTCTGCTGAAGTGTAATAATAAAGAACAAACAAACCTAAAGACCTTGGTGTTTGCCAGAGGTAGATGCAATATGTCAAACATCCACTTGTGATAAGACTTTTCTGAAATGCTGCTGCTTGCATGATAACAGTTGGAGACAGAATATTCCCATTTTACTCCAAGATAAAAAAGACTGCACTTTCTTCCCCTTGTCTTAAATATCACAGTCTCACAGCACATCATTTTTAGTGCAGAGATGGTGTCCTGTCTCATTTACTGCATCTAATCTTCTGAAAAGCTCATGTGATTTTCAGCTTTGTCCAAGCATTTTCTGAAAGTGTCTAATTTTGTCTTGATGAAAATGTAATTTCTTAGTTCACTAATATAATCATTCACTTTAGCCATCCCTTCTCTAATTTTAAAGATTATGTCTTCTTCTGATCTCATTATTATTACACTTGTCATTCAAAATGAGAGGAGGAGAGAAAGAATTGGAATTATGACTCCCTGATGAATTCCATCTGCGCTATGGAAATTGGGGATGTGATGCTCATTTTAAAGTGACACTACAGCAAAAATAGAAGTCAATTCAAGAACAATAAAATACCCAAGCTTGGAAAGCCAACACCTTGACAGTGAGCGACATATATCTTCCTTATTATCTATGGGTACTTCTATAACACCTAAGAATCATAATCAAAGCAAAAACACAGGGAAAGAAAACCTAAAAATTCACAAAAAAATCCACAATATAGCATCAGCAGACACATATTCCTATTTCTTGTTTCTTTCACACAACCGCATATAATTTTCACTACTAGTTATACTATTTTCAAATTTTTATTCATTTTATAGATCTCATTTGTATAGGGATACAGAATAGGATTTTGCACTAAGTACAATACATCTAACTCTCCAAACAAATATCAAGTCACAATAAGATGGACAGTTTTCAATTAGTTCTCTGGGCAAGGGGAATTCATAATACCTATGTCTTCTAAGTTGTGAAGTTCAATCCAGGTCTTGGTTCTTAGCATGGTACTTGAAGACCAGAAGCAAAGTTTGCCAATGGTCAATACCATCACTTCTATCCTCCAGTGATGAAAGAGCTTTGATTTCTGCAACAAAATAATTCACTGAGAGAGAATGGACTTTAATATATTTTTTTCTTTTTTAGCTTTGCTATCCTAGGTTCTCACTCAGACATGCACATACACATATATATATATATATATACACACAAGAAAAAAACCAAATTTAGCATAAAAAAAAAATATGGCACATACGTCCCAAAAGCTATATGCCTAAGGCCTTCAGAACAGATTTTTTTCTAGCCCATTCTGACTTTGAGTGGGTATTTCCTAATCATTAAATATAAAACTTGATTAAAAAAAAAAAGTTATTCTAAGTTGTCTGCTTAATACTGTGAGAACTGAGGTCCAGCAAAACTGGAAGAATATTCACTTTAATCTCCTACTTAGGGAAGGCAGAAAGTCAATACTGGATCCAGCTTTATGATAGTGAATGTACAAGTAGACAGTCATAATACTTATAACAATACAAGGTTGGGTGAATCTGCAAAGATGTCTTCTGACTCCAGTTCAGAAATAAATTCTAGGTTAATAATACCCTCAGCCATAGCTCTTTAACCAGTCGGGACATAAAATTTCTTAATGTTGAATTTTACTGCCTACCTCTGGAAAAAGAATAGAGCAGTTATCTAAACAGAAGTGTTTTACAATAAGCAATGAAGTAAGCACAATAGGGCCAAGTGCACAGAAACTTTAGAAAAGAATTGCCACCACAAAGCTTATGGTAACATATAATCAGAACTGCTGTTCCCTTCTACTTTATAATGTGTGACATCATTCTCTAGCTTTGACTTTTATATTGACCCCGTTCACTTTTGGGACAATGCACCTATGTAGCCCTTTCCTTACAAATTTCATTATGGAGGCCAATACCAATCCATAGAAAAGCCCATGGCTATGGACTTAGAAAAGGCATGGCTAATCAGGCTACAAGTAGAATGAAATTTTGTAAAGGGCTGTTTGCCTTCCTACGACATAAGGTCGCTGTAAAGATCTATATTTCCTGGGCTCTGACCAAATACTAGTCAAGACAGACAATTGTGCTACCTGTAGACCTGGCAGAGCAGAGCTTTGCTATCCACGAGTAACACAAAAGGCTCAGCAACACATGCAATGATTATGGACATGAAAATCACAGCAGGCCTCTACCATTGCAAGTTCATTGTCACCTAATTTAGTAAGTCAAATTACTTTGGAGCATATCAAGGCATATATTATAAACCCACTCTTTCCTGCTGGATAAACATGCCTATGCTCAGATACCAAAACCCAGGCTTAACAATCTGAAGAATTTTTCTGGAAGAAGCAGAAGTCAGAATATAATTTGGAAAAGTAAAAGATCATATATATGGTATGTGGTGTATATATTGTATATATTAAAAATTCCTTCCCTCTGTTACTACAGGGAATATAGAATATACTATACTAGAATATTGAATTTGAAAGGCTGGTTTTTTAAGTTTCATGTTGATTTTCTACTTTACCCTCTGCACCAACAAAGAAAATAGACCACTCAGTTGCAGTTTTGTTCACAAGCATTTACCTGAATTCAATGCGACTGTAGTCACTAAGCTAACACACATCTGTTCTCTTATTTTGGAATGACTTTTGTTTTTTTTGTTATCTAAATAACTGCAAGGTAGTTATATCAAATAAGTGGTTTTTGCAATCCCACAAGCACACAAAATACAAAGCGTACCTCTGCAAACTTTTCAGTTTCTTCAGTTAATGAGGAATACCAGTGCCTTGCTGGTATCTAAAATTCCAACAAAAAGCTGTGCTGTTGGACTAAGGAATGAACACTGCAGAGAGACTTAACTCAAACTGCCTTAATTTATCGGTTATATTTAAAAAAGCTGTCCTATCCAGTTTGACAGCCTAACCACAGGAAAGGAGCAAAACAAGTGTTTGCTCTTCCATACAGAAATTGTCACCTAAAAAGAAAAACCCAAACAAAACCAAAAAGCAACAACAGAAAAAGAAAAAAAACCAAAAAAAAAAGTAAAACAAAACCCAAAACAAAAAAAAAAAAAAAAACAAAAGCAAAACAAACAAAGAAAAAAACAAAGAAGACTTCCAACCCTGCCCCCCCCCCCCCAAAAAAAAAGAAATAAAGAAAACACACACAAAAAAACCCAAAACCAACCAACCAACCAACCAAAAAAACAGCACTGTGGTTTGTTTGCATGGTGGTTTCACTATAGAGTAACCGTCTGGTTAGAAGCACAAAGGTACTACTTCAGAGAAGGAGGAAAACGCAAGTATTGAATCACTGCTTTGACATACCACAGTGGACAGCTGAAGAACAAGGGAATCAGGAAGCCAGACACAAGTACAAAGACCCAAACCACTCCTTAGGAAATTATGAGGAAAGTACTTAAACCTGCACTTGACATTTAGCAGTGTTTGAGTGTTGTTGACTGTAATTGATGCATGTGCATATTTAAGAAGCACATATTTCAAAGACATTCCTAAATAAGAATATTTTTGATATAATAGATGCTGTTACAGCCCTAAAGATTGAGGCATATGAATGAGTCAAGGATTTCAGGTAGAGATAATACCTGATACAGCTGAAAAAAACCAGTCTTTTAATAAACAAGCCTCCTCTGCTTTGGAAACAATTCTGAAAGATTATCTGCTTTGACTAACTGTATGAACTGTTTTTCTAAGAGAGATGTCTCTACAAGCTATTCTGTAATGGGACTTCAGAGTTTCATTCTATTCTGAAAAGTGACTCTGTACAAAAACATTTGTACTCCACTCTACATTGTGTGTACACAATCATTTCTACCAAAAGGATGTTTATCCTTCAAGAGCAAGTATATCTGGATCTCCTGTTATTGGTTTTCCCCTGACATGGTTAAAAGAACATTACACTTTGTAAAGAAGATGAGAGTTTAACCGTGTGCGTTGTACTAAAGTTTTAGTAAGGTTCAACGGCAGTGATAGTACTTCTGAGGCGTAAATATATCAGTGGGAGCATAAGCTGGGTTCTACTCCCTCTTGTGTACTGAGCTACATGGCTAGCTGTGTTTTCATTGCAACAGCAAATTCTACTCTCAAGATTTTATTTTTGTTTTGTTTTTGTTTTTTTTTTTTATCAAATTCACTCTCAGGATGGTATTTACTACACAGAAGTAGTAATAATTCAAGAATTCAAATGAAAGAACAAAGTACTTTAAGTCTTCAGGGAAAGTTTTTGTATCAATTTTATATATCCTTCATTTTATTATAATAAATTAATGCAGTTATGCCTTAAACAGTTAAACAATATTGCACATGTGTCTTTTGAGGAGCATTAACATCAAACCCTGTGAAAGTGAGAAAATGCTACTGTAGATACATAGCTGATACACAGTGTCACAAGCTTCCCTACAATGTGCATTTTAGCATTAAAGCGTCTTCTCTGAATCACACATTGCGAAGCACCGGAGTTCATTCAATGAATTTTGGGAAGCTCTTAATCCTTTTGGGTTTTTACCCTTCTTTTTGCTTTTTATTTTTTCCCTGAAACATTTGTAGGCAGAGTTTTACAATATGCAGATAGTAATTATAAATTGTTATTTTTCACTGTAACAGTTTCAATGTGGCTTGTATATATATATATATTACCATAGAAAATATTTAGCTTAGCTTAAAATCAAGATATTTAAATGATTAACACAAAAATGGACTGATTTATGCCTATTCAGCTTTGATTTCATCAATTATGTACCTCATACACATGAGGACAGAGCCAAAAAGAAGTACTTGTGGCACTCCTCACATAATGAAACAACCCCTTTTTTATCTTGGTATTTCTCATTTTATATCTTTTGTTTTCTTGGTATGCATAATCACATAGAGGTGCACAAATTCTGTGGACAATCTGGACTAATCTCTGCTTTCTAATACCTCGCTTCTTTCATTCTCTTCTATCAAAACATAAAGCATGAGTTCAGAAAAGACATGTATGATGCAATGCCTATTTAAAATTACTAATCCAGGAGAGCTAGAAATGTATGCCAACAAAACATTGGAAAAGCTGCTTCAAAATTAAAATTATAATAATATAATAAAATAAGTATAAATCCAAATGTGTATAATAGCACTGTAACTCCATCAGTCATAAATCAGGAAAGCAAATAATGAATGATTTAATGTTGCCACAGGAGACCAAAATCTCAACCAGTAATTAATTATAGGTATACTAGTGACTGGCTCAGAGAGCCAAGTTGTACATTTATTTTTCCTATATTTTTGTAAATTGGGCTTTTGGTTTGAAAAAACATGGGATGGCATGAAGCCAGATTCATTGTAAATTTGGACAGAATCCCTTGGGTTTTTTCCAGTTCTACAAAAGGTGAACTGAAGCAGATTCAATTTCATAAAGCTGTACGAGTCATGTTTTGATGTTGAAGGCAAACATGGTGCTTTTAGGTAAGGCAAAATCCTTAAATTTGAGCCCCTGTAGCTATGCTCATACAGTTAAATAAAAAAGGGTTAGATAAGTCACTGTCCACACAGCCAAGTGACTTGTACCAGGTCATGCTCCCCATTGAAGGATCATTCTGGAGAGAAAGTTGGGTTCAGGGGCCACAGCAGAGCCAGGGAGGGAGATGACAGTTCAGCAGTCTGGGTAACCAGGGGTGTAGTGCTTGAGTTTGTTTCCTTACCTTCTCTGCAGGTGTTCTCAGAGTCATAGAATCAAAGAGTGGGTGAAAACGGAGCTGCCTCCAGTCTCGTAAGAAGCAGCAGGACCCAACCCAGGTTCTTAACATTTTGCACTAGACTTTCACTGTTGCAAAAGAAACAAAACATTCCTGTAAAGAGAGGCCCTAGGTTCCCACCACGACCGCCTTCTCCGCTGTATGATGAGGTTGATCTCCCCTACACTGAGCAGGACTTCCAACACCAATTTGTTTTCTGAATAACAACTCTATCCACCAGAACACGCAACAAAATTTTACACTGAAACCCCATCAGGCACTCAAAAAAAAACAACTTAGAAAATGTAATTCTGAATGAAAGGAGGACACTGTTTTCTAATTATTCCCAATACTTTGCACGAATGTGGTTTTTACCTAATTCAAGCAGACTGGAGGTGTGCTTTTCATCTCATGGATCTTTAGACATTTCCAATGAGACATTTGCATTCATGCTGATGATGAATCCTTTTACAGTCACAGGCAGTTCTAGAATATGATTCAATCATGCTTAAGTAGCTGTTTACAATAAGAAAAATATTTATGTTCTTTCTAGAATTAATGGGAAGAAGGATGACAATTAAGGAGACAGTCCTCTTTACACTTTGCTTTCATCTTTTGTACAATGAGAAATTTAGGCAATCATTTAATCATAAAATTGTGTAAGCTGGAAGGGCACTACAGAGATTTCCAGTCCAACCTCCTTCTCAAAGTAGGTCCAAATAGAAGAGGCTGCTCAGGATTATGCTTGACTGAATTTTGAATATATATACAGAGACTCTGCAGCCTCTCTAAGCATGTTATATGATGAGCATGGTAAAAGAAAAAATTCCCTTATACTTAGTTCAAATAATTTCTTGTGTTCCAATGTGTGTCCATTATATCTTATCCTTCCACATTCACCTCTCATAAAAGTCAGGCTTCATCTTCTCAACACTCTCCTCTAGGCAGCCATGGACAGAATAAGATCTCCCTTTAATTGTTCTCTTCTTAAGGCTGAATGGACTGAATTCTCTCAGCCTTTCTCCATAGCCCATATGCTCCAGCCCCCTGACCTTCTTGTAGTTCCTCCAGCAGAATTACTCCAGTATATCAAATGGTTTCCCTCTGCTGGAAGGCCCACAGCTGGGCACAGTAGTCCAGATGTGATTTCACGGGTGCTGAAAAGAGGGAGAAATCCATTTCCTTGACCTTCTGACTACACTTTTCCTAATACAGACTAGTATATAGTAAGTCTTCTTTTCTGCAAGGACAGACAGCTGACTCATGGTCAGCTTGCTGTTCATCAAGACCCTAAACCAACAAAGCAAAACTGTTTTCTAGCTTGTTGATCCCAACGTGTGCTGCTGCACAAGGTCATTCCACCCCAAATGCAGAGAATGAACCTTCAAACAGATCTAAAAAAATCAGACTCTATCTCACTCCCTGATTTCTAGCACATGTTAAAAGAGACAACTGAATTAGTTAGACTAGCTGCATCCTGTATTTCTACAGGCCAACAGCACTGGTTAGGTAGAACAGTACACAGTCAGAAGCTCATCACAATACCTGGCTTTGCATCTTCATTTCAATAGAGCTAATACAGCAAGTTGTGGATGTTACATAGGTTTCACTAACAGGAAATCTATGCATATGGTGTGCCTCATGCAGTGTGGCACAGTATCCACAGGGTACCCACAGGACTATGGAAACATACCTGCTTAAACCTGAGACTGTCCCATTATGAAACATTTTGATTCAATGTTCAATGAAGTCAGTATGCCTCGAATTGTCCTCTTTCAAGCCATGATTCAGCTGACAGTACAAATGATATTTAACTATGTGGGGAAAGAAAAATAACTTCAGAAGAACCTGCAGGACCGGTGTAGCAAGCACTGGTTGGTAACAGAGGCTTTAGGAAAACAGACTAAGAATGCAGAGGTAACAAGGACATAAACCACCTGAAAACACATGCAGCCTTGTGAGCAGGGAGAATCAGTTTTAGAGTATAATAAGCCGAAGAAGAAGCATGTACACAACAGAAGTAAAACATCCTATGCAAAGAGAAAATACAAAGCAGATAGCAGGAAGATAGAAAGGACTGTCACAGGAATTCCCATGTAAGAATGGTAAAAACCACTGCTTATGTACTGCTGGTCCCTCTCCCTCTGGTAGAGAAAAAACACAGCTTTTAGCTCTGCTGTTCACAAAATTTTGCTTCTATGACTGAGCAATCACACATGAAGTATTTGGCTTAATTTTGCCATTGGGTTAAGCATGTTAGAATTTTAAAGAGCAATTTGTGCTTGTGCTTGTGTTTGCTCGTGTGTTTTCTGCTCCAGCCTTCCTATACAAGAAGGTGGTTAATATATCAGCATGAGCCAGTCAAATCATATGGCAAGTGTCTGCACACATATGGGACTGCAACATACGGGAATATTCCATAGTGCATTGCAGGGTAGTACATTTTACTATAACAAATTACCTTCAGAAATTATGATGATTACAGTAGTGAGATAGTAAAAAGACATCTGCCAATATAGCAGCAACATCTTTGATGCTTTTTCTAACATTAACAAGGCACCTGAACACTCTGTTATCAGGAATGAACTTGCTCTTGGTAACCTTTTCAAGAGCAGCTATATTCCAAATATAAACAGATCCATAAAACAGACAGCTGGACAAAGAGATGAAGAGGGGTGAATTCAAATGTTTAGACTTTGACTGAGCTTACCCTTGATCCTACAGAAAATCTGTAGCACAAAAAATGCTGGTATGTTAAAACAAAAAAACACCAATAGCCAACAACAAAGCAAACAAACAAACAAATAAATAACTTGGCTCCTAAAATGCATTTGAAGCAAGAATGGAAGTTCAAGAGAGCGAATCAAAATCTTAATGTCTTAGATAGCTGACATTCTCCATTAGTGCTTATTATAACCAAGGCAGACCAGAGTGGGGACATTGTTCTGTATTTATGCCATGGGAAATTCCACAGAAGAGTTAACTTCCTGTCTGGGCTTGGGCATCTCCTGAATTTGGACTCCAAAAGTGGGGTGTCCCCATGTCTTGGTTTTTAGGTGTACACGGGGGATGACAAACACACTGAAAATCTAGCCCTGATCTAAGGACAGTGATGTCAAATATCTCAATTGAAAAAGAGAGGCTTATTTAAACAGAATTTAAATAAAAATTATAACCCTGGCTTTCCTTTTGTTTTCCATAATGGAAGACACCTTTCCTTTCTGAATGTAAGAGGAAAGGATAGCCAGCCTTCCTTTGTTTATATCAGCCATTGTGAATACCACCTTAAATCTCCTTTTATATATTGCCATAAATCTATTAGACCACCTTTCTGAAAGAGGAACTTGTAAGAACCTATCTAACACTTTTTTCTATGTGTAAATCTTGATTTAAAGTTGTTTTCCATATTTCTAAAACCTTTTTGTTTCTTCAGTACATTCTTTCCCTCTTCCTCTTGCTACTTTTAAATCATAGTTGTTTCTGAAGCTTTCCATAGTGCTTATTCATGACTGCACTGGCTTTCAACTTTCCCTTGATATTGAAATGGCTAAATTATGTGTTTATAATGTATGATTTAGATTTAGATTTTTTTCTTTCTTAAATGCAGAGCAAAGCTTAAGGAAGTGCACAGCTGCAGGAAGTATTATTGAAACCCTGAGTACTTTGTCATTTTAAAATCACCCTCCAATTAGATCG
>JBCJKH010071801.1:0-15713 GCA_039877255.1 Loriculus beryllinus
GGTCTCTGTTATAAAATGATTCAGGGGTTTGTAACTTTGCTATTTTAACTAATGGTGGAGGAGGAAAAATTAAGTCAACCCAAGATAAAATTTATCAAACAAGATTTGCAATAAAACACATTTGGAAACCCTCCACAGCTTTTTGGCATGTGATGGGGCAGGATGACTTTTGATAATGTAGAACTGTGAAATGTCATTTAATATGCATAAGCGTGCTTCAATCTATGCTTCAGAAAAACTGTCCTTAGCGCAGAGCTCCTCAAAAAGCCTTGTATAGATAAAAACTACACTGTTTAACCTCTCTCCTTTCGTTCTGAGTTCCCAGTCATTTTCAATAAGACTTTTCCAACGTACAGTCAGTATGATGCATTTGCTTCTTCTACCTACAGACAAGCAAAAATGAAGCACTTACACATTTTAAACAGCACCTAATTGAGTTTGGTAAAAATATGAGTGATGTGTAATAAGTCTACAATTTGCAAGAAGCTCAGATACAGGTACCCTCAGGGAATCTCCTGCTGTCTATACGTTCAAATTTACAGAATAACCAGCTATTCTGTAGCTGAAGTTAATAGCTCAGCATTCAAGAAATGCTGAAATTCTCAGTGTAACATTCCCTCCCTGCTATTTTTGTACACTCATTTCTGTATGCCTGTACATTCTTTTTACTGCTTCCTCAGGGCATATTTCTTATCTGATAAGAAAAATAAAAGTGAGTGAGTTTCCTATCAGTCTTTAAGAATTGGTTAGGGGACAGTAGAAATCAAGCTAAAGAACAGTGAAGATGGTCAGATTTTAAAGTCAGGCAAAATAATATCACTGGAAAGCTTTTCTTGTTCTGCAAGACAGGATGGCATCTTATGAATTAAACTTGAGAGCAGAACACATCCTTGGTGATCTCTCTGCTTCCTTTTGGAGCCCCCTTTTTCAGTGCTTTTGTCTAACCAGTGAGCCTGCTCTGACATCGCAACATTTCTCAGCATTTGGTGGGAAGACTGGGTCTGGCAACTCGAAGTATGCTGGGCAAATGTGGGGTTTTTTTTGTGAAAGCAGCCTGCAGAGTTTTGCTTGTTCTCAGGCAAGAATTAGAAAAGACAGTTCCTTTTTTCTTCTCTTATAGCTTGCTATTTCAGCACTGGATTTAAGTTCTGTGATTTTTAGTTTTGTTCCTTTGAATTATTACATAAAGGAAAAGCACACACATGGTTAGAAAAACCACTGCGATATACCAGCTTCAGCCTCCCCTTTTCACTTTCACTTTTGCCCTTCCTTTCTAGCTCTGAATTGGGAAAGCATGGGACGTCTACAAATTAATTCTTCTCTCTTCCCATGATAGTTTGCTCCACACAGTGCAGCCCTGCTTCTACAGGCAGGGCTAGTGAGAAGAAAGGCCAGGCTCAAATCCATGAGGTAAATAAAATATCAGCAATTCTCATCAACAAAGGAAAAAGGGAAAATGACGCAGCCTTTGTGGTGCAGTAACTGCTGAGCTGAACTCTATGAAGAGATGCTGCTAACCACAGAGCTTTGCTTATGATCTCTGGGCAATTTCTGCTGCTGTCTGGTGAGCAAGTACATAGTAATTTATAATACAATAAAAAAGTACTGAATGTTCTTTAAGCTCCCATGTAAATAGCAAATGTGAAACTGCTGGAATAAAGCTTTCATTGCAAAAAATCTCACATCATAATGCATTTAAAAATCAATTACAAGGGGAAAAAAAATCAAAATCAGAGAACAAGTTGCCTATTAAGACAATCAAAGTGCTTAAGGATGGGAAGAATCAATTTTTTCTAATTCACTGAAAGGCCTGTATTTTTTATTACCAGACAGGTGAAAGAGGCAAAGTTCATGCCAAATAGAAATAGAAACTTAACCAAGTGTGTTCACTTTCAGTTTCTGGTATACAAACTCATGAAGTAAACAAAAGAAAGGAATACTTTATTGATAATGTTAATAAAGGCATGAAAATAAACATATGCAATCCATATGTAAATGGACAAGTGGAAATAATTGCATTTCTAGACTGCTGGAGAACTTACTGCTACTTGCTACAGGCAGCTTTTCAGATCATGTTTTTTTCAAAGGTAAAATCAAATGTCAAAAATTCTGCTACTTTAGCTCAGTCTGAAATCACACATGATAAATTGCAGACCTAATTATAGTGCTTTCTATTGAACGTTTGACAGCTAACAAAATACAGTTAAATATCGAAAAGAAAGATTTATTTTATGATTACAGATGAAAATTCAATGGGAGTTCACATCCTAATTCTTTGAAGACAGGTCTACAACAGGTAATGGAGTACATGGCAGATGTCTTCGACACATCTTCATCTCAATCAAATAGGTCTGCACACCTATGTGGTATGCCCAGTCTGTTAGCACTGCAGCCATATGGACAGGAATTAGTAGGAAAAGTGTGGTACCGCGTAAAATGGCATTGTTGATTAAAGCTCTGCCTAACCCCTGTTAGCAACAATTTGGTACCTTCTGAGACATGCTTTCTTAAGATTTTTGCTTATGCAATTAGCCCTTTTATTTCCTCTACAGATACAGGGAATATCTGGGTAAAAAAAAAAACCCTCTCCACATGGTATCCTAGATGTCAAAATCATTACTGTGGAAGCCTGGAACGAGAGTTATGAAAACTTGCTCTTCCTTTCTGTTTTATCTCTCAGTGGCCTTCAAAGCTATCAAAATTCTTTTGGATAAGTTGATACGAGATTCATCTAGGGAAGTGAGAAATCTGTCTGCCACCAACTCCTTGAAAGCTGGACAGTAGCCACACATTGTCAACCAGTACAAAAATCCATAAAACAGTCATGCTGAGAAAAATTCAGGCTCTGAAAAAGCCTTGAGTTAAGTCTGTTGTCTTTCTCATAAAGAAATGCCTCTCCTACACATTAATAGGATATTAGGATAAACTTGAGTGGCTCATCTTTGAAGAAAAAAATGTGTTTTCCTAAAACCCAAGCAAACCCAAGGACCCAAATCAATACAGTGTGGATAAATCTGAATTGTTTAATTACTTTGCTAATGCTTTTTTTTATTAAAGTAATTCCATATGGCACCTTATAACATGAATGTGAAGTCATTGACACTACATAAGTTTTCATAGTTGTCATGGGATGAAAGAGGCATGTATATGGAAAAAAAGAAAAAAAGAAAAAGATTGGTTTAAGAAATGCAGAAGGCTAAAAGCTAATAAAACCCAGTAAGATTACAAAATAAGTACTCATCTGAGCATATTCTCAGAGAACTGCTGGCATTCATAAATCATTGCAGTTGCACTATGTGCATTTTATGATGTCAGCAGAGATTCATGAGTGAATTATTGGCTTGTATTCACATGACAATCACTCTTCACACTGTATCATATAAAACACAGATAGCTAAAAGCAAAGCAAATGCTGGAAATATGTACAAGGTGTTTATTCTGAGGAACACCCTTCTCAGGGAAGTATCTTCCTCGATATTTTTTCCAATTTTCTGATAACGAGAATTACTGAAATAAAATGCCTCACACCTAAGAAGAAGTTATATCCAAAAGATATTCTAGATCAGCTCTAGTCCTGAAAAATATTTACTATGCTTCCAGTCAGGGCCATGTATTATCTGAGGGAAGAATGAAACTAACGTTGGACTTAATTTCACAGGTGAAATAATAGCCAGGATGTGAAGAGTTACTAAAGATTGCACAAGATCATTGGTTCCTCTAGGGAAAAACATGTCCAGATCTCTTGGGGACAGACTGGCTGTTTTCCAGATTCCTCTCATTCCAATTCAAAGGAAAATGGAACAGTAAGAGAAGCAAGCCAAGGGAAATGAAGGAGGATAGGTAGTCGGCTATTTTATAAGCATTGGTATTTATAGTTGCGTTTGTAGTTGAATTTGCAACAACACTTTGGATTCCTTCAAGGAAGGGTGCAAACATTTGTAAGCCAAGATGCAAAGCTGAAAACATTATTGCATGAAACAATTACGAGAATTAATTGCTTCCCTGTGGAGGAAACAGAAGATATATTCAGATATGCCTAAACATACATGTTCAGAAGATTCAAAACTTTAAGTAGCCTTAAGGTATCTATAGAAAACAAAAAGTGTAAAGCAGTTTATTTCATAATGTCTCTATTTACTCTCTTCTTCAAAAATGCATTTTTTCCTGCCTTTTTTGTCAATGAGATAGCATGCTACTACATCCATGTCCAGCTTGTTACTCCCAAGTGCTAAAGTTACAAAAAGAATGTAGTATATTTCTTTTATTCAGCAAGGTACTGTGTAGTTTCAGTGGCTCTGTTAGCTGGGAGATTCAAACTCTTTTGAGTTTCATATCTTCTGCTTAATAGCTCAAACATGGGAATTTTTACTTGCTCTCAAAAAAGAAAATTCGTACAGACATATAGAAAAGAATGTGCAACTTTGAGGTATTTGGTTTAGAAGGTTCCTAACATATACTGAGCAGCTTCCTCCAGCTCACATCCTTAACAAAATCCATGGAAAGCATAATGATGGTGTGTATGATGCAAATCAAAGAACCAGTGTCAGTGAGTATAGCCCAATGAAACTGAAATAGAAACGAAGCCAAATAGTTCTCTACAAGAAAAAGCAACTTGCGAATGAGTCTGAGGCACAACAAACTCCGATCAATTTTTCATCTTGTGCCATTTCTTTGGAATCTAACCTGTAGTGCAAAACAGTGCTCTCCATTCTAGGAGTCTGCCTCCATAAACACATTTGCAAGACCCTTCTTTTTCTGTGGAAGTTTATGGCTCTTGTTTGGCTTTTACGTATTACAGCTTTTATATTGCTAGGGTTTTTTTTTGAGGGGGGAGGGTCCAACAGTCTGTAAATAGCACTGTTTAGTTGGAGGAAAATGGAATTATATTTCTTATATTTTAATTTTGAAAGGAATCTATTGACAGTATGGGGATCTTGGCTTTTACTGAAAACCGGATTAGGGTCTAACATCAATTTCTATATATTACTGTAAAAGCAAAATCTTAGCAAACCCTGGAGAATTATTAAAAAAAACCATCAACCAATTAACCATTTGTTTTAAAATCATGACAACAGGTGGCTTAGATTTGCTTATTTGGATTGAAACTGAGTTAAAAAATGAAAAAAACCACAAACCACACTACCAACCAAACAACTCAAAGCCAAAAAAAACCCAAAACCACGTACCGAAAAAAACCTTGTTTTAACCTGTCTATTCTAGGTAGGTATTGTTACAAGTCATGTAGCTGGCACAAATTTGGAGAAAAACTTTGAGCAGAGCAGTTATCTGGTATTTTGGAGATATGGGCCAGATTTGTACACTGTGTGCTCAGAGCAGACATTTGAGCCGGTACTTGCCCAGAAAATGCGCTGCAAAAATAAAGACAAAGAATCCCATTATACAGCTTTTTCAGTCTCTTCACTTAAAACTTTTCCAGCCTGTAAAATATTTTAAGTCAAACATACTAGTGCAAATTCACCTTTTGGGATTCTTTTTTTTTTTTTTTTGTTCTTTCAGCATATTCACATCAGCTCATTTTAACTTTCTGAAAGCCTGACTGAATGAAAATCCAAGGTATGTTCTGGGCAGCCTTAATTCTAACTTTGATGTTTGACATTTGCCAGTGGGATTATTTGAGGTTTTTTGGAGGCTTACCTGAAATCAAGAAAATTAATAGGATCATGACTTCCCAAAGGAGTCTTACATTCTGCATTAGTGCTATTCTTTATTATGACTTACTTGCCAATTACTTATTTCCTAACTCATTATGATTGTTTGTTTATAAGTAATGTATAAGGAAAACAGGAGAATTTAAGCATTGGAAATTTAATCTCTGCCATGTAGTCACGCAACTTACATCCCATCACATAATGGATCCTGTACTAGTAGATACAATTTATTTGGAAGACACAACAGTGTCTCAGTCATGTTAAATATTTGAATCTTTTTTCTTACTTTTTTACCCCCTGTTCTTCTCACTGTAAACCTGAACAAAGCTTTAGGCAGTCTTTATTCTGTACCTTGCCCAAGAATTTACCAACATTCTCAATAACCGCATCTCTTAAACAGAATTTTACAAGGTGAACTGCATCTTCAAACAGTGATGATAAGTTTTATATACAAGATGAAAGAATTGTCAAGGTAATTGTTTTAGGTTAATATACACATTGGAATTTTTTTATAAGGATGCTGAAAAATGGGGTTTATAGATTACAGACATTAGACAAAGAGAAGTCAAACTTATTACATAAAAATGCATGCACATTTGAAGATTATTTTTACCGTTATTTACACTGGTTAGGTCAGATGCCCTTTACTGTAGAGTTTCCTGCAGAACATGTTAGTGTAGGAATAAGAAGTGTTTCTATGAGTTGAGACAGAAGAGGTATTATAAGTACAGGATGTGAAATATGTGAAATCTAGAAGAGACAATGGTATGAGAAACTGATGTAAAAGAGTACTCTTCCTATAATGAGAAAATTTCAAAAAGATGAGAAAGTACATCGTAAATACTATTTAAAATGTTATCAGATAAGAATATTGTCTTACATATTTTTAGAACTTTGGAGAGGAAAAACTAATAAATAGTGTTTCTAAAGCATTTTGTATAGCTCTGGCTTGTGGAAAGGTGGACAAACCCACTGTCGGGTAAAATAAATGCAGGAAGTATGAGGCAAGGTACTCAGAGAGGTGACAAATACAGGTTTCATAGGTCACAAGAGTGAGCTGAAATGCTGGGTGAACAGGAAAGATGGTCTTTTAAAAACTGAGGGATTTAGGAATTGACTGGATGTGAAAAACAGTTAAAATTTACATCATAGTTGCCAGCTTGAATGACAGGATTGGTAAAGATTTTCAGTTACAATGGGAAAAAAACCTCTAGAGGTAAAGACAGCATAGAAAGGAAAAATACTTCAGAAAAGAAAATTTTTGATGAATGAGATAAATATTTGATTTTTTGAGTTGCATTAGGAAACTGCTTTCTAAAGAACTGAAAAAGTGCAATGGATTGATAGTACTTACTATTTTTTTCTCTCATTTCAGATTAAAATGAAAATCTGTCAGATGCAAGATTTTTTTAATCTCTTCATAACAGAGATTTTAACTTTTCTAATCATATCCTGATATATATATATATATGAAATATTTACCAGATGTTTCAGAGGAAATTCTTAAGCAAATGTCAGGTCAAATAAAATTACAGGGAATGTCATATGAATGTGGTAAAATGTTACATTTTTTTAGCTCCACATACATTCCCAGAAAATTATCCTTTCCCTGTTGTCACAGCCTTGAAGCCATGCTGAGGAACACTGCCTGACTCAAGGCTTGTGACCTGTGTTTCGAGTGCTCTGGTAGCAGCAGAGTGGATTGCTGAGGAGGCTAGGGTAACAGAGCTGCTGCAGGACACAGTGACTTTGAGGCCCTGGAAAAGGGTAGGGCGTGCAGTTGGAGGCACAATTGGTTTTCAGGAATAGTGAGTCTGGGAATTTCTGGTTATAAAAAGAACAGGTGAACACATGGTCTGTGGGAAGAAGGGACTTGGGAATGATGTTTACTGTGAGGATGGTGAAGCACTGGAACAGGCTGCCCAAGGAAGCTGTGAATGTTCCATCCCTGGCAGTGATCAAGAACAGGTTGGACGGGGCTTGAAGCAGCCTGGTCTAGTCGTAGATGCCCCTGCCCATGGCAGAGGAGTTGGAACTAGATGATTTTTAGGTCTTTTCCAACCCTAACCATTCTATGATTCAATATGCAGGCTTATGGAGTATGGGGGCCTGTTCTCTCCCAGTCAAAAATGTCAAGAGACCTTTTTTCATGTGTGTCTTTAAACACCTCAAAAGCTAGCAGGATCAGAGAGGGGGCTGAGCACCTGTTGGTCGTGAACAGAGTGTTACTGCTTGGCCAAACGGCTGGGATCAGAGCAAGCATCCTGCTCCCCCAAGGTGGGAGACATTTTCATGTGCTGTCTCCTCTGAGGCTGCAAACATCGACCATCGACCGCTCAGCAACAAACTGCTTGAAGACAGCGAGGTAGACACCGTGGTGCCTAAAAAAGCAAGAAGGGAACTGGGGCTGAGGTTTACCTGATATCCCTGCAGATGAGCCTCACCTGTGGGAGGGGTCCGAGAGAGCCGACCCTATAAAATGGGAGTGGCCCACAGCTGTGCGGTGTGTGTCTGTATTTCAGGGCTTGGCAGGGATACTGACAAGGATTGCAACTGAAAGAGCTTACAGCTACAAGGATTCAACTTGTTGACTGAGAAGACATCGCTGGATCTGTAGGGTGGGTGGTGATCTGATTTCTTTAATTTCTCTCCTTCTTACTTTCTTTTCTCCCTCTGCTTTGGATCTTTTACAAAAATAAGATCTTGACAAGGCTTTTGTTCCTCCTGACACAATCTTAGGGAAGTTTACAACAAAATTAATTGTTGTTTTGTTTTTCAGCCTCTATAGGGCCTGTGGTTTTGTCACCGAAATTTGGGAAATAAAATTTCGATCTAGAATGACAGCAAAAGAATGCTGACATCTTCTGTCAATGAAAGAAAGATGACATTACTTTGTTACTGTACTGGGTGCGTGGTGGATAGCTCCGCCTACCATGCACAACGAGAAGAGACAGGTTATATACTGTTATGATATCATCATTCATCATAACTCCCCGAAGTGCCCACCCAATTCCGGTTACTTATGCATATGGTGATTTGGGTCGACCGCAGGCACTGTGAATTCAAGGAGTGGTTTTGGGGAATTGTGGTCATCTGGGGAAGAAATGCCCTACTCATCTTACATTTTCATGGAGAACCCTTAGTTAATGACTTTAGGATGCTTGTTTAGTCTTGTCAATTAACTGCATGATCTTGTTTGGGCAAATTTATGACCATGAGAGGCTCCTTCAGCTGTCTTCTGGCAACTGTTTACTTTGTTCTCAGGCCTTACTAGCAGGAGGAAAGTCCACATCCATTTGAAGGAAAACATCTGTTTGTTTTGTTGTGTGCCTTCCTTAAGAGTCCTTGTAGCCTTGTTCATGACTATGTCTCTATACCCATATACACATTCTATTCTATACACAGTGGAATACTGTAATGTTTAATTCAGTATCAGTTTCTCCTGCAAACTGTGTGGAGTATGATAAAAGATCAAAAAGATAATCTCCCCACACACCTGCTGAGCCGAATGGGACACCAACAGGTCTCAAACCATGCTCTTCTTTCCAAATCACATACTTTTCACCTGTGGACTTCTGACTTCCCAACTGCTAATACCACACTAGTGAATGGTAGCCTCTCCTGGTGAAAGTCACACAGCTGCCTGCTTTAGATATGCCTAAGGGTAGTTATGCTGAGGCTAAGCCTTGAGTGTGGCCAAAGTGAGTTTTGAAAATATGTAAGTTCTTCAAATTTTATCCTTAGTGGGAATTTTTTGCAATGAAAGATACAGGGTTAGGGCTTACAATTAATTAATTAATTATTAATTTAAATTATTTTAGATCATTCATCCACTTCAGCAGGTTTTAACATTATCAGGAAAAGTAATGGTCCCTTACAGTTAAAGGTGGATTTTATTTGTGATTTTCTTACTAACCAGATGGGTTGCCTTGGTAATAACTGATTGCATAAAGGAAGAACATGAGAATCCTTGTGCAAAATGTAGTTATGATTATCTCCTGTCCTACTTAGCACTAAAATAATAAAATATAATCCAAGACTTCAAAGCACCTCAAATTTAATGTAAAGACAAAATATTATTTTGCAACTTGAGTTGAAGTTGGATAACTTTATTATTTATTTCCTTACATACTAAGAATTTGAAAGTGTAAACTGCATACCATGTCATTTTGTCCTGTGCTCCTACAACACCTAATGTGGCAGGAGCCCCAGGCTGGGTTGGCAGAAAAGTGCCACATCACAGATCGTGTATGGAAATGATAATGGGTGTGTGTGTGTGTGTGTGAAGTAATTTCACTTATCCCATTTCTTGGAAATTATAAAAACCCACCAAATATACACATTTAAATAACACATTCTTTGTTTCCAGTTCCACTGAAGTCTGAGATTGCCTCTGAATACTGAGCTCCCAATAAAGGAGAGGACCTGGGCCAGAAGAAAACTAACAGTTTTAGTTAAAATCACCTCAGTTTTGAATTTGCTAGTGTACAGAGACTTACTGAAATGACGTCACTGACACTTGTGCCTGGATGTCCTTATGCCTATGACTTTGCTAGGACTTAAATTGCACTTGTCTTAACCTTATCCTAGAATCATGTCTGCATTTAGATGCCCACTTTATATATTTGTTTGGTAAACAATACCTTTTTAAATGATCACTTGGCATCTCAGATAGTTCAGTAATGCTTTTGATCAGATTTTTGATTTGATTAAATGCATCTGTAAATCTAGCAAAAGATAATAAAAGCCAGTTGTTGCTACATCACTACTCATGGACTTCCCATACATAAAAAGGGTGGAAGTAGTGAAGAAAAAATCATTAATATATAGGTGAGTTCCCCAAGCATTTGGTGAGAGAGGTTACCTTGTTGCCAAGAGAAATAGCAAAACAAGTGGTGCATTTGTGGTTTTTTTGCCACATGTATTTTACATATAAGTATCCCCCAAAGATAAAAGAATAAAAACTTGCTTTTTTAAGGCTGAAATTGTAAAAAATTATGAGTAGGATCTCTTCTCAAAGAGCATTAACAGTGACTGATCCATCACTTTGAATTCACACTTGGTAATTTATGTGCAAGGAGGCTTTTGTGTGATTAACTTCCAGGACTAGGATTAAGAACAAATTTGTCAAATTACAAACTCCTCAGTAGATATATCATGTGACATTAGATTAATTACTTCACCTATCTTCTTTATTCATAAAAGAGGATCCAATTCTTCTCTTCAGTTTCACCTTCCAAAAAATAAATACTTTGAACAAAGTGAGAAATAGAGAATAACTTCCCAGTCTTCCAGTTAAGGTAAATTTACATATTTAAGTTTTAAATACTTATTTCCCGTCCTGATGATCCACAGTTGCAAAGAGACCAACAGTACTAAGCATTAGCTCCATACAGATCATAAAATTAATTTGGACAATATTTCAGTAGCATTAGTCGTTTGCTTTACGTGGTTCACTGTTGTTTCAAATTTGTACTATAAGGATGGGGAATAAACTATGGAGGCCTCTCCCATGAAAAATGAAGACAGCACAAGTAGACGAAAACAAGACAGCAAATCTTCCATTCTTCTTAGTAATTGCGTCTGTAAAATGGCTTAAATATGAGAAACCTGCCTTTTGACTAAATTGAGTTTTTCTAACATGTTGCTGATACTGAGAAATTTTAATAATCGAAACTAATGTCATATATGAGGAAACATTTTCTTAAGGAAAATAGGTCTCACAGTGTCTCTGCAGACAAAACTAATCTCTTTCTTTCCATATCTGCTCTGTCCCCCACTTCCCTGAGAAACCTATCTGCGATGGGGGGATCACAATGTGTGTCCACCTTACAAGGAGATGATGAGAGTGCTGTTGTCACCCTTAAGTGACTACCAGCTGCTGCTATCAAATCAAAAATGGCTGGAAAAATTGAAAGGGACATAAGAAAGTAATCCTTTTAAATTGCCACAGTATTTACTGGAAAGAGAGGCTTTCAAGGGAAACCAAGCATGTAATCCTGTAAGCCCTCTGCCCAGTCATAGCATGAGCACACAGGGGCACCTCTCGAAATATGGTAATGATCACAGTTCTGCAGCCCAGGAAACAAATGAAAATAATGAACACCCTTAAAAAATAGGGAGAGATTCACTATTCAAGTCATTTTCTATAGGCTCAGAACAATTGTTGCTATTCATAATTAAAAGCATCCAGCTATACATTTTTAGCTTTTATGAATGTTTGTTTAGAACTGAGGTGGTAAAAGAACTCCTCACCCACCACAAAAACATTTACAGAAATAGTCACAGCATTATCATGATGCATAATATCGAAAACATCAATTTTATGGCTGCACAATTTCCTCCTGATACTACTGTGCACCAGCAGTAACAAATACGAAAGCAGATCGATTTAAAGTTCAACTTAAGTTGCATGAGTTCCCCATGGTGAAGCAATTATTCCCTCAGAGGCTCTCATTTTCTTTATCACACCACGAATTCCTCAGACAATGAATGTTCAGTTTCCACCATGTGGTTACTTGCATTGCAACAAAAATCTCAGGAACAGTAGTTAAGGACAGGCATTTTTCTCTCTGTGATGCTTCCTAAAATTGAAGTTTGATCCCTCTACAATCAAAAGCATATATTTTTAGCAAAATCGTGTTCCCATTTATCTAATCTGAGCCATTCTTTCTCCTTTAAACACAGAAGTTATTTACTTCTCAATAATAAAGATTAAACTTTTTGATAAAAACTTGGGGAGCATTACAGTGACACTGTATATTGGGTTGCAATGAAATGATGCAAAAAATATTTTATATATCTAAGAGCTAGAGACAGACATCCTTACTGAACATTAGCAATATACTTCACAGTATCTCACTGCAGGGTATAGACAACATTGGTTTCAAACCTGTCAGCAAGCTCAAAAACGAGCTTCCCCGTTGCAGCACTCAGCTCTATATGGAGCAGTAGCTTCCATCTCCAGCTGTGCCCCTCCTGTAACCACCACCAGGAGCAGGATCTCTACCTCTCTTGTTTGTTTGGTTTTTTTTTTCTCTCACTGACTTTATCTTTAAGTGGTAGAGAGATGCAGATTTTCTGTCCTAGAGTTGCAGGGTGACTCTGCAGAAATATATTTCTTACTTCAGTCCATCATTTCTCGTTTCCATTTTGTTGGTTACTCCAGTTAAAACAACTTGCTTCACAGTGAATTTTGTAAGGTAATATAAAGTAGGTCAGATAATTTCACATTGCAAATGTGAATGGACTTAACAAACTTGTTAAAACTGATTATGGTTTTATTTCTGGTTTGGAAAAGACATCCTTGACCATCTTCAGTGGTCAAGAAGAGACATAATAAGCCCTTTGGTTTCAAGAAACTAATATACTACATTAATAAAATTAATTCCATTAATGACATTGTTTTTCTGCTAAATGTTATTTCTTCATTTCTTTTTTTCATTTGGTTGCAGAGTGCCAGAGAACTCACCTGATCAATGAGCAAAAAAATACTTTAAGACCTGAATTCTGTTTTCATTCTTATACTTACTAGGCATGATGTGAATATGCTCTTTTGAGTTTTGATTTGCATGAATTCCTTCTTTCTGAGAATTTCTGCTTCACTCCCCCCTCCATCACATACTTCTTGGCTTTGGAACTGGGACTAATCAGTGTATGTAATTTTCTATAGTAGGGAAAATTAACCGTTCTTCAGAAAGAAAATGTGTAATTTCTACATTTCCCATGTAAAGGAAATTTTCACAAATAATTTAGGAAAACAAATAGTTTAGTTGTATGAAAGTGAAATTCAACATCTTGCCACTCTCTTGGGGCATTTCCCTGCCAAACAAACCAGCATCCAAAGAGTTATGAGTGAGTGATGCAGCTGCAATTTTTACAGAGGTCCACCTCCAGAGCAGGCAATAGGAGGGTTTACTATATTTGACCTGGCTGGGCAAAAGTGACCTGAAACTATGTTTTCTTGAAATTTGAACTCCAAGCCAGGCTCTGCATTGGTAAAAGTACATCAACATCAATTCATTTCCATGCAGTACTTCAGTTTTGACAAAGCATTGCTTCCCACAAATAAGCTGAAAAATTCCTGACAGGTTTTGTTCATAGGACTGAGCTCGGTAAGAACACACACCTGCGTTTGCAGCTGTTTTTTGAAAGAGAACTTAGATTTTGACAGTTTTATGTTCCTTACTAGAGAAGAAAATTATCTCCGAGGAATGTTATCTTTTTCTTTTAAAACCATATTAGTAAGCCTTGTTGCACCAAATGTATAATGGTGGACAGCTAGGTCATAATATGCACTAAAACATAATGTTATTGCAAATGTAAGTTATAAGAAGAGACAAAAAAGGAAAAAAAGCATGCATGTAATTTGGAGGTGTAGCTGAAACTACAATTTATCAGCAATTTTATAACTGGTCAACCAGCAGTGCTTGCTAGTTCATGACTATTATCTACATGTTTTTCCATTTATTCAATATCAGCTGAGGCCAATTTTCAGCTGGGAACTATAACAGCTGTCTCTGTGGAAAATAAAAGAATGTCACTTTAAATTTTTTGCAGCATGAAAGAAATGTCAGCTTCTTGCTGGAAATGTACAGTGATACATATTTTTTCTGACCTGAGCACATTGCATCAATTCGTGCTCATGAAAATGTCATTTGTTTTTTGGTTTTTTTTTCTGCTTTTTAACCAATTTCTAGCCTAAAAAAGCCTCATTTTCTAGCTGCTCAGTGATCACAGAGTAAATTCAACACTAACCTTTCACACAAAGTCCTGAAAACTTTGGAGAATTGATATTTGTGGTGGCATGGTTTGCCATGGAATAAATTTTGATAGAGAAGACAATAAAAAAAAAGGAAAGGAGGAGAAAACCTCTTTTCTGTGCTGTTTTCAAATCACGTTGTTTTCTACATTCTCAGTCTGGTTTTTTTCTCAAACTTTGTAAAGACCAAAGTTCTATCACTTTAGCTCAGTTTTGGCCATTGCCGTGTTTCATCAAGTCTGGAGTTGTAGGTTTATTAGAGATCTGATCTTTTAATAACTATTTCTGGAACTATTTGCTTATTCTCCCACTACCATCAGTCACTAGCCCTAGAGAGCATAAGCCTGATACAAAACTAAAAAAACTAGTTTTATATTAAGTCACTATCCAGCTTTAAACAATAGGAGAGAAACAAAAAAAGGTCACATTTCATCAGGATTTAATTTTCTATTCTCATTTACAAAGAGACTCATCTCTGTACTCTTTACAGAAATATAAAGCCCTCTCTACCTCTGATAATCCTTTTATACTTTCACATTAATGTAACAGAGTACAGAGTATTAATTATTAAATACTTCTTAGACAGTTCTGTAAATATACACTACTTTACAGAACTTAAGATAAGCAATGGCTCCATTCCTAATGAGCTTACTATAATTAAATTCATTGTTGAGTCTACATATGGAATATGGCTAAGAATCAAGCCACAGAAGAAAAATCTTTAAACCACGTAGGAGGCACAGATGTAAATCTAGCTGTCTCCTGGGTTATGAAAATCAATAATAGCAATTTTAGATTATGATTAAGTATTTATTCATGTAATTCATTGAACATTTTGGCTAAATAGTTATAAAATATGCAGACATACTTGTGGATGTTGCATGTTATACATATGCAGTGAATTAAAACCTGACCTGTGATGTCTAATGGCCCATAATATCACAGAATCATAGGATGGCTTGGGTTGGGAATGACCTTAAGATCATCTGGTTTCAACTGCCCTGTCATAGGCAGGGATACCTCGCACTAGACCAGGTTGATCAAGGTCCTGTCCAACCTGTCCTTTAACACTGCCAGGGATGGAGCATCCACAGCGTTCTTGAGCAGCCTCTTCCAGTGCCTCACCACTATCACAGTAAAAAACTTATACCAAGCCTAGATCTCCTGTGTTTAAGTCTGAATCCATTATCCTTGTCCTATCACTATAGTCCCTGATGAACAGGCCCTCACTGGAATCCTTGTAGGCCTCCTTCAGATACTGGAAGGCTACTGTGTAGTCTCCA
>JBCJKH010071809.1:7782-24110 GCA_039877255.1 Loriculus beryllinus
GATCTAGTGTGCAGGGTATTCAGCACGCAACAGGACCTGCCAGGCATAGGGTGGTCTTTGTATGCTTCAGTGGCCTCTCTTTTCCCTATCATGTTACAAACCCCACAAAGAAGGCTTTGCTAAAACCAAGGACAGTGAGCAGAGGCAATAGGGACCTAGTCTAGATTTCAGACTATGTCTGGAGAAGAACAAAATAACAAAGGCTAGGATTGCAGTTTGTAGCGCAAAGAACATCAACTATAGGTCTTCTCTATTAACACTGCACCACAGACCAAAATTTACCTATGCCATTTTGTAGCACCTAAGCAAGATGTCAAGGTTGAGATCACCACCATGCTGTGCTCCGCTGACCGCCAGTTGCCCGATGCATCTCTACCAGTCCTGCTAAAAGGCAACACAGCCAAGCCAAGGGCACACAAAGCCTCTCTCACCCCCTGGCTGTAGGAGGGGGATCACAACAAGGCCAGGCTTGGCTGAGGAAAATGGAGTGAATCTGAGCAGTGTCAGTCAGTCCCTGCAGCTGCTAGTGGCCTCAGCTGGCAGAAAGTGCAGGGAGGGCAAGGGAGCCACAGGATTGTGCCTGCAGAGCACAGCAGGGCTCTAGGTTCCATGGCTGCTCTGAGATGGGTCCTCCAGCAGCTGTATCACACTATCAGAGGTCTGGTCTTGGACAGAAAGAGTATAGGCAGATTTTGCCAGAATATTGGTGTGTATCTATGTTTTGCCCTGGCCTGCAAATGTGAATTCCTTCCCTTTAGAGTCCCAAGGACTGAGAAAGTTTGGCAAAGCTTTGCTCTCCTGCAGTAGAAAAGCCATTGAGCCCCGCAGCCAAGCCCAGACTGTTGGCATTATTCATTTCAACACAGTCTTGGCATAATGAAGGAGAACAAGCAGAGTGGTATTTATGGTGATAAAAGGATGACATCGATACTGTTCCTCTCTGTCCTTTCGCCATCATCATTCTGAAGCTGTTTAAACTCTTAGTCAAGTTATATCTTTTTCTGTTTTCAGAAGGATTTTGTAAAGAAAACATATGTGGAAGCTTTAGAAAGCTTCACAAGAAAGGAGATGTGGAAGCTTTAGAAATACTGAAAAATGAGCTAAAAAGTTCACATCTGGTTTCCTTCATCTTTCCAAGGCCATTCAATAGCTACTAGAAGACAGATGGATAGTCAAGGGCCTGATAAAAAGATCACAATGCCCCAGGTTGCTCTTTGTCTGGCTAGTATATATCAGTGGACTCAAGGACAAGAATGGGACAGGCTTACAGCTTGCTGGGGGGGTGATTGGAGCAAGCAGGACCTGTTCTGCCCTATCCAGGTGTTGACAGATTTTAACAGGTTTTGTTCTGTCTCATCCAGGTACTCTACTGTTCAGAGTACTGAGCATCTTTGTTCCTGTAGCTGCCTTGGACCCTGAGAGATGCTGTATGGTGCTTTGTTGCTTGTTTCATTGTGCTTTACTGCTGGGAGAAGTTTTATGGTGTTTCGTCACTTGGAGATGCTGTATGGTGTTTTGCTGTTGCCCTCTCAGGCAGATGTGCTGGAATGTGGGATAACATGAGCTGCTGGCCTTCATCCACCGTGGGACAGACTGTCAATGCTCAGTGCCCTGAATTCTTCCAGATGCTGACTGGAAAAAAAGGTAAAAGATATGCTTTTATTGCCCAGGCATGCTTTGTTAAATATGTTTTTTACAAAGATGCCACTGTCAGTTCTGAACTTGAAGTGAAATTGTGTCCCTGCTTCTTTTAAAGAACAATGTCCACTTAGCAGCTCCATTTCCAACACTAAACTGAATGTGGGAAAGTCTGGAATTAAAGTGGCAAAGTGTTTTAAGTGTTTGCTTTTCTTAACCAGGTGAAAAAAAGTGCAGGAAGTAAATGTTGTCCTGAAAAGCAGTTTTTAGCATGATTTCTTAAGGAACAAGATTTCACCACTCAGCCTCTGTGTTTATGTATTTCTGCCTATCTTTCCTCTTCTAATAACTCCCAGAGCCAGTGGCTGATCTCAGCTGAGCTTGACACAGACAGAAATTCACACAGCATTAAGTTCACACAAGTTTTGTCAAAACAGCCAGCCAGCTGGGGGTAAAAGATCCCTTTTTTGCTTCCATCAAGAGGAAATCTGTACCAGGGTGTTAATCCCTTGGCTGTGACAGGCTCCACAAAAGTGGCACAAATGCATGGAAACTCAGATGTCGTGGCTTACCAAACAACTTACTCAGAAAGAGATGAGCTCAAGCAACATTTGTTGTCCTTTTCCTGGGATTTTTAAGATAGAAGTGAAGTGAAATTTATACCCAGTGTGCTGCAGTAATCATGAGCCATTAAGTAGGAGTTTCTGCCTGCTTTCTTTTCATTTCTACTTTTCAGCAATGCCCAAGAAATGCACTTAGATTTTTCTTCAGCAAGCTAATGATTCAAATAGAAATAGGGTTTTGCATTCTTCAGTTATGGGACACAGATTAATAAGGTCTATTACTTACAGAAAAGCAAACATTCATTTTATGGAGGGAGGAATGGGAGACAAAGTATTAGATTGTCTAATAAATATCAGAGAAGACAGAGGAGAAGCACTTAGCGCTCTTTAAATAAAAGCAGACATGAGACATTCAGATTAAAATAAATACTGTGCTACTTTCTATACACACAGACAGTAGCTGTACATCAGGTCCTATAATCTGGTTTAAAGACAGAGGATAAACTACACAAAGACAGATCACTGCTGAAGAACTCATCCATCTTTCATGTGCTCACAAAAAAAAAAGAGCAGTGATACCAGCCATTAAACACATCAAATGAAAACCCTGCTGGTTACAGCCACTAGAGGGAACTGCACCCTGTTCTGGCTGCCTTACCGGGGAGGAAACCAGGAATTTGTCCGTCCAAAGGTCATAATTACATGTCAAGTGTGCACTGTGTTATCTTGGAGATCGTCTAACAGCTTTAAACTTTAGTTGCCCTCTTTACCGAGGGGCTAGAAGCTAAACAGCTTCTGATAAGTAATAATCAGAGTGACAGTGCTCAAAACAGAAACCCAAGACATGGTTCATTGGAATTTGCATCTTATTTCAGTCTCTTCATTTTGGGTCAAAGTCAGCAATAGTTTATTCTCATTCTCATAGCCATATTCTCCTCTGATTTTATACTGTGGTTGGCTTGTGACTCCTGTGTTTAATTACTATTAAAGTCATTGGTCTGTTTGAAGCAATTTTGGAAAAGAAAAACAGAGATCTGTTTGCTTGGAAAAAAGACAAAAGTTTTCTCTCCTTACCACCAACAAAGCAGATGGGCAGCCACAAATGCCAAAGAGCCGTTTGTTAAGAGACACATACAGCTCTGAGCTCTGACCAAACCCTGGTCTCTAAGCTTTGTGCTTGCATCTGCAGCCCAGGCTGTCTGGCCCCTTCCCATATAAGACACCAAAGAAACAAAATAATCTGCACCCTAACAGTAACATAGCCAAAGTTCACACATAGACGTGCGCATTATGTGTCAGGCAAGAAATGTGGAAAGGTGCTATGACTGTGGGGATTCGGAGTCAGAGAAGGCCGCATCAGATGTCCCCAGTTCCACAGCCATACCTTTAGCCAGTGGTCTCCCATGCCTAGGCAACTCCAGAAGACTCGAAGTCACCAGTAAACACCAAGAACTGATTGTTAGATGGACTGCAGACCCCAAGTCCACTCTGAGAGGCGCAGGCTGCAGCTTCCCCAGTGTGTGTGTCATCCATAAGCAAGTACCATTGTTAAAATTTTGCTCATAATCTTCCATCCTCTGCATGTAATGCAATCACATGCACACACCAACACACAACTTCATGTCTTCTACCTGATGTACATTGACATCCTCAGGCAAAAACCAGTTACAGACATGTTTACAAGCACAACACTTTGCTCTGAGTTCACTTTGCTCTGAGTTAAGTATGTGTGTCTTAATAATTGAAGCTGAAGCAAAGAATTTACCACCTTATGAATCTCTTGCTGAGTGCCAAGACAGGTTGGGGAGAACTGTTTTGGGAGAGCTGTTTCTCTCCTGTTGTTGCTACACTGCAGCAGGACATAGAAAACCTGGCTTAAAAAGCAAGCCTGGCCCTTTGAAAGATGCTAAGCTGGAACAAGATGCTCATGAAAGCGTCGGAATAGTGCTCTGTTACTGACACACCCAGAGCTCTTTCCATTTGGAAGTCTCAGCATGTTTGCTGTGCCTTGCAGTTTTACAGAGGTGAGTTCAAATCAAGTGCAGACATGCTGTCAGGTCACAAAAATTACCCAGAGGTAGCAGGAGCCCTGACTCTGTCCTGACAGTCTCAGCAGGGATTCAAAGACATAAACCAGTGCCAAACGCTGCTGTGCACGCATTTACCTCCATTCCCTCAACACTGTGGGAGTGTTTTGCAGGAACTGGATGGCCTTAGAGTCTTCAGGGCCAAATGTATGGGAAAAAAGTAGACTTTTATGATGCCTTCTGGCAAGGCTTCTACCAAGAAGGGATGCTGATTTCAGGTCCTCTCTAAGTCCTTGCTAGTATTGACATTGCTGCAGCAAAGCCAGGATTTCACTCCATGTTTCTAAAGTGTGGCTCCTACTTGACAGACTAATGTGAGCAGGACAGCAGGTACTGGTTTTACTTCTTTGTAAAAATTTTCTCTTCTCTTCAGCACATAACCTACATGCCCGCTAGGGTCATTTGATTCCAGTGAGATTGTAAGGTGTGTAGCGCAGGACTTCCCACTTCTACTTTAATCCCAAACATGAATATGGACATGTTCAAACCTGTCATATTCAACCATGTGCAACTTGCTGGGGATCCATCTCACTCAGCCTTAGGAGCCTACAAGTCAGTCGTCCCAGCAGAAGTGGGTCAGACAAACTGTCCTCTGCAGTTGTCTGTCTGAAAATGAGGTGAATTCCACAAATGGCTCTTTTTCTCCACTGACTAGAAAGACAGCCACGAGGGACACAGTTGGACTCAAACATTCAGTTTCCAGAAGTCTAACTTAAGTGAGGGGAATCCCATCCTAGCCTTTAATTTACAAGTAAACAAGGAAATCAACAGTGTAACACAATGCCAAGACCTGCATATGGGGACAAAGCTCTCATTTTTTCATTGAAATCTCACCAAAAAAGCTTTGACCATCTAAAGTCTTGTGTTCTCTTTGGACGGTAACAAACCACAGTGAGGAAGCGCAAGCATTCAGGAAAGTACCAGTTTTGCAGAGCATGAATCTGTGATTGAGCAAGTCATGTGTTTGCTGATCTTGGAATACTGACAAAGAAATACCAGATGTACTGAGCAATATTATTTATGTTGCAATTAATAAAAACACATCCATCACAGTCATCCGTGAGTGGGCAAACAATATCATAACCCGTACAAGTACACTAGGCAAGTATCAACATATTTAGCTCAGCTGCATTTCGCTTCCAGCTATGCAGAGTGCATTGCCTGAGAGAAAAATGTTTTCTTTATTCTTGGAGCAACTCTATAGGTTGGTGACTGACCCCCGAGGAGACCAAAGATACAATCTGAAATGATCATACCTGGTTTTGTCTTTTTTTTCTGTTGTTACAACACAGGTTTTGTCTACCGAAACTGCACAAGTGAAGGTTGGTCTGACCCATACCCAAGACCTGATATTGCTTGTGGCTACAATGTCAACGACACAACGAATGAGGCGAGAGTGAGTATGAATGCCTATGACCACAGATCTGCTGCTCTGCGGCCTTGGGGGAGGAGTATGTTATGAAGAGGCTGAATGTGGTTGTGATTTAGCTCCATTGGGGTTATTCTTAAAAGTGTTTTTCAGCATAAATGCTTCCTCCAAATTATCAGAATAGGTTGCTCAGTGTAAAACTTCAGTAGCTGATTTTACAAGAAAATTCATTTATTAAATAGGAACAGAAACATTCCATTTGGTATGGGCTGATTTCTACCAGACAGTTAAAAGTAAAGATGTGAACGTATGTTCCTCTGCAGCGCTCCTATTTCATGACTCTGAAGACCATGTACACCATTGGATACTGCACCTCCCTCGTGACGCTGATGATAGCCTTAGCGGTCCTGATCTCTTTTAGGTGAGGAGAAGCATCTCCAGTTTGCATTTGGCCAGGACTTCTGGTCATCTCAGCAGACACAAGATCCTTCTGTTGGCTTTCAGGGCAAGTAAAAAATTGAAGCTTACAGCAGCAATCTGTCACTTAATATATTCACACAACCAAATAAACTGGAATTTGAACTTTGCTACTTATTAAGTGAACAAAAATTTCCCTTACAGCAGGTGTCAGAAGGGCAGAAGGAACCCCGACTATTTTGCAAACCTGTCTTCTGGCTGCACAGCCTCTGGACCCAGATTATGTGGAGATTTAATACAGAAAATGCTGCATGCACAAGTGCACTGTGCAAGCAAACCAAATAAATCCACCCAGGTGTGAATAAACAGCTTTGGTTCATGTTACTCCAGAAAGAAGGGAGGCTAGAACAAGTGTGTCAGCATGAAACCATAATTTTTCTGGCAGTGTTCAGCGTGTTTAAGTATCTGAGTGGAGCAGATGTGACTTCAGCTTTTTAAGGTCTTCTCCAAGATATCCCTCTTGGGAAATGCATTAGTCTTCCTTTCACAGGCAGAAAAACAGTGTTCTTAATTTGTCAGTTCAGCATTAATAAGAGTTGAAACCTGCTGTTTACAGCCACAAGCTACTCGTGTTAGCTAGGAATGTAACTTCATGGGATTTCTCTCTCTTTTTTGCAACAGAAGACTTCGCTGTACGAGGAACTATATCCACATGCACCTCTTCACATCATTCATTTTGCGAGCCTCATCCAACTTCATCAAGGATGCCATTTTGTTTTCCTCTGAAGACATAAATTACTGCGGAGCATACATGGTAACCTTTTGCCTTCTAGCTTGCTCCATGCCTCAGTTTCCTTGGAGGATCCTAGCAGTAGTTAGGGTGCAGGAAAGAAAATCTCTGTCCCAGCTTCCTATTCAACATGTGGGGTTATGGAAGAAAAGAGGTATGCCTTTTCCCTTGTCTGTCAATTGATGCCACATCTTGGTAGTTCCTGGCTGAGGTTTCCCTGGTTGGGAGTATTATGGATGAGTGAGGGAGGTACGAGGATGCAAAAGCAGCCCAGGCTGGAGCATACACACAGAAACCCAGGTGTGGCTTCTCATATAGGCTATAGATGCCCTTACAAATATTGGAACAGAAGGTATCCAGGTCAGTCTGAAGTAGATTACTGCATTCATCAGTTCGACTGTGTTAACTAGATGGCTGCAGAAGGCACCAGGCGTTCAGCGCGTTGACCCAGAAATGCCTAAACATGGGTGCCTCAGGCTTTGAACACAGGATACACAACCAGGGTGGAGATTATTATACAGATTTTAGATCCTGGTAGATGGGGCTAGCAGGAAAAGTATGAGAACACATTAAATATTGCTGACTTATACTGCAGGGTGAGACCTGATAGTAAGATATGGGTTTGCACTCATATCTTGGGAAAGTCTGGAAAAGAAAAGGCACCTCCCAAATTTTGAATTGTTTTTTGTCTTTTTCTCTTGATTGGCAGCAAAATATCTTGAAATTGGGAGTGCGAGTGAGCACTGGAAATGTTGTTCAATACTTTAAACCAAATGTTAAGAAGGGGGGGGGGAGAGGATTTAATGAGCTTGTGGAGAACCCATAGACAGACACCCTCTGAACCTTCTCATTAAGCCATCTTATTAAGTCCTGTGAGGCCAGTGGAGTGATGATGAGGACTCCTGACTGGGAGCTGTGGATCTGGTAGCTGCCTCTTCATTTCTGTAGTGAGGTAGCCTTGAAACTGAACTACCTGCCCATTCCACCTTACCTGTTGGGCAGCCCTTAGAGTCTGTTTCTGAACAATCTGCTTACCATTTTTTGGGATGTGCACAGGTCTTTAGTTTGTGCTCAAGTGTGTACACACTTGTTAATCAACATCTCTTATACTAGCGGCTTGATTTGGTTTCCCTCTTTCAAGCTGTCAGGGAGGTCTGGTGTGATGCATGCCACCTGAACTTTCAAAACAATGGGAATCATCTTGTGTGAGAGTCCTTTAAAGGACCACAGGCATGAGATGACAACCAAGGAGGCACTTGACAACCCAGTGACAGCATTTCAAGAATAGCAGAATTTTGGGCACTTGCTAATGGAAATATTGGTATTATTGGATCACTTAAGGAAACATCTTGAATTACTCAGCTAAAGGTGGGTTACTAGTTATATTTCCCTGAAATATTCTTTTGGAATTTTCTTATTTCTCAAAACTACCTTTTCCTAGCTTTAGCTGTGTGTTTTTGCACTGGTCCTGAAATATTTTGGAAGTTTTTATCGTTTACCCTTATTTTTAAGAAGTTAATATACACTGACTCTTTCTAACAGGTTCAGATAAAAAGCCCTTAAGTATTGTACATGAGAGGATTAGCTCAGAGAGAGGTTGAAATAGGTGTCTAGTGTTTCCTGCTGTTGGTCTTTCGGGATGTCATTTTTCTAATGGTAATCTGTTGTACCTATTGTCAATGTGACGTGTTGAAGATATTCCTTGAGTATCATGATGAATTCTTACAGTGCTTCTTTATCTCCTCCTTTATTGGTCAGTTCACGTATTTTTGTGTAACACAGTGAGCACTTCTTCTTCCCAACTCTGAAATTTTTCTTCTATTTGAGGTTTTCTTATTCTCTGCCTGAGTTGCCTCATAAAGGCAGACTGGAGGCACTGGCACAGATGAATATATTGTTTCCAGACTACGGGCTGTCTGTTGAAAGATTTAGTGAGTTCCTTAGAAAATGAGCTGTCAAGCGATTCATCTGGAGAGAGCCTGAGATGCTGTGGCAGAGGAACACCATGTCATAACTGTGATATTTGACAAGTGAGGGCTACTTAAGTTGGTGGCCTTTGAACTTGGGGATAGCGATCCTGGACTCATAAGTTTGAGATGCACAGTGTGTAAAATATGTGAGATCTGTGGACACCACCTTCATTAAAATCCACCATTATTTTTGTGCTTCCTGTATTAATGCTATTGCCAAATAATAGAACTCAGTTCCTTGTGTTATGAAAATAATTCTAGCTCTAAAATGCTGTCAGGATTTTAAAAAAATACGGTTTACTGGCAGCAGTATGCACCATGCCATGCTTTACTGTTCTACTTTATACGTGCTATTTAGCCACACCAGAGTTTTCTTTGCCATGGTACTTACTTATAACATTATGATTCCTTTCCTGCTTTCAGTGGCTTGTGTTGCAAGACATAAGGTAGCCTTACAATAGATTTATTGCTGCTAAAATATGTCATGAGAATAATCAGATGACCTGTGCGGGTGACAGGTAAGGCTGATCCATCTGTCATCCTCTACTATAAGCAGTTTCAGAAATTAATTATTTTTAGTTTCTGAATGACCTTCACTCAGAAGCCATCTATACCGGGTTTCTTCAGATGCTAAAAATCCAGACCTTCACGCTATACACTAAGCTCTGAAGGGAGGAAAAAAGGGGAATGGGGTGGCTTGGGTTTTTATAGCAGACTATTCAAAACTGGTCCTATTACACATTTTGAATATCTTCTTGCAAATCAATAAGCTGTTGGAATCAAGAAGTGGAAATTTACAATATTTGTGTTGTGCTCATACTAAGTATTTCTCATGTTTCTTCTTGGTCCTACCTTTTCTATGCTTTGGTTCACTCACCTGTAAAATAACATGACTTGGCTATTTCACATGGCTTTTCTGAGGCTTAATTAATTGCACTCTTTAAAGAACTATAGTTATTATACTGTGATATATAAGATGTCACACTATAATTGGTGTAAGAAATTAAATGTCCAAATAGCTATATGTGAGAAGGGATGTATCTCTTGAAAGCGCTTTTACCTTTCTTTGCAGCAGTAATTTGAGAAGCAGAAAGGAATAGAAACAAAAAAGTAAATCAGTATAATGTTTCCTTTGCTGCTAATTTTGCAAGACTTGTTTCAAGTGGGAATGTGTAGACTTTGCAAACCAGAGATAAAGCAAAAGACTGCACAGCATCCTCAGCCTAGAAATGAGGGACTGGGACTCAAATACTGAAGGCGTCCTGATAACCTACCACCTACTATGATATACCAGCTGAATCCTTTTGAAAGCTATAGCCCTTGGTACTAGAAATGGTGTCTTTGTATTCACTACCTTTTCTGAAATGCTTGGTTTTGGTTTGAGTTTGGTTTTTTTTTAGCAAACTCTACTTGTCATTGCCTGGGGATCTGAAAGCATGTGGCTTCTCTGAAGGCTCACAGGGTTTTAGTACGTTTCTGCTCGGATTTCTGGTACATTTGCAATCTCAAGTGATTTTCTGGATTGCTTTCACCCTTTAAAGTAGTTTGGATATAGCAGCTACTCTTAATTAGTATCTTTTACTTAAAACACTCCCTGCAGCTACCCTGCAGTAGGGAATTAACATTTGGTTAAGAAATCTGCAGTTCCTTAATGTAAATCACAGAAGGAAACATATATATGCACATAAATGTGTTTTGATAACTCACAGTGGCACCCTTTGGTTTGAACTGATGAATGCCTCTATAGAAGGGGGACGTGTTGTCAAAGGTCTGAAAAGCCTGGATGCTCATTATTTCAAGAGGCCAACAGGAATAAGGTGTCAGGAATCCTAAAAATGTAGAGGTACCATATTGCACTGTAACAAAAGGAAAATATAGACAAGGATGTTGGAAGACTGTGATCAGGTAGACCACCTGGGTGATGACTACATCATTATTTTTGTGGGTTTTGTTCAGCTATCCTATAGCTAAGGGGGGTAGTCTATGCTTTGCTCTCAGATTGGCACAGAAGGAATTGGAAACATGGGAATAAGCACAAGAGAAGTGCAGTAGATACTGTCTACCTGGACTTCAGTAAAACTTTTGACATTTTTAAGATCCTCATAGAAAAAGTGATGAAGCATTGGCTGGATGAGGAGAATTGAGCCGACAAGCAACCTCATTAACTTCTGTTAGGAGAAGTGGGAAGACCTGCACCTGGGAGGATTAACTCCTTGCAGCAGTATAAGCTGGGAGACACTCAACTGAATAGCAGATTGGTAGAATAGGACCTGACTGTCCTGGTGGACATCAAGCTGCACATGAACCAGCAATGTGTCCTTGCTGCAAGGCAGCAAATGGTATCTTGGGCTGTGTTAGATAAAGTATTGCCAGCAGGTTGAGGGAAGTGAGCCTTCCCCTCTAATCAGCATTAGTGAGACCATAACTGGAGTCTTGTGTTCGCTTCTGGGCTCCTAAGTAGAAGATGTACATAGTGCTACTGGAGAGAGTTCATCTAAAGGGCCACAAAGATGATGAAGGGACAGGGCATCTCTCCTGTGGGGAAAGACCATGACAGCTGAGACTGTTTAGCCTGGAGAAGGCTCAAGTGGATCTCATCGGATCTCATCAATGGACATAAAAACCTGAAGACAGCGTGCAAAGAGGATGGAGATAGGCTCAGTGCTGTCCAGTGACAGGAAAAGCGCCAATGAGCACAAACTGAAACACAGGAGGCTCCTCATGAACATCAAGAAACACTTTTTTTACTCATACAGATTGCCAAGAGAGGTCATGGAGACTTTTCATCCTTGGAGAGATTTGCAAGCCATCTGGGCACGGTCCTGCACAGAGTGCTTTCAGTGGCCCTGCTTGAGCAGAGGGGTTGGACTGGATAACCTCCAGTGGTGCCTTCCAACCCCAACAATTCTGTTATTTTTATCAGTGTATTGTCTATTAGAAGTCTGCAGTTTTTAAGTGGTTTAAATCCTGTATGTTTGTGTAGCTACATTGGCTACTGAGGAGAATTTGGCCTTTCAGACTTACATATTCAGCCTTCATCAATACATGTTTATGCAGTAGATGGAACCATTTACTGAGATCACCCAAAAGGTGAATTAGGTTTGAATGGGTTCATCTAAGCTGTACTGCTTCACACATTCTGCAAGCACACTGTATGCTGCATTAGCTGCTTTCTGCCTTATTACCCTATAAAGCTCTAAATGTTTTGGGACTTGGTTATTGTAGAGAATTGGCTTTCCACATCTGATACCTCTGCTGCTACCTCTGCTGCTGCAATTAGTGTTAATGTGTGAACTAACAACCAGTTTTAAAAGAGAAGGCATAAAGCAGAAGCATCTTCTGAACCATAATAATCCATGCACCTTTTTCCTTCATATCACAGCCTGTTGGGAAGTGATAATAGCAGGCAAATGAACGAGAATGTGACCTGCTCTGGGGACTTCAATCTCACATAGGATATTAACAGGATTTATTATGACCAAGGGAAATTTTAGGCATGCATTGTTTAGAACTGGAAAATCCTGAAACCTTATTTTGCAAGTGTTTTTGTTTGTTTAACTTGAGTGAAATGTCTATCTGTGAGCCTTGCCTTCCTCTCTGCCCCCCTCCCCACCCCAGACACACTTTTGCACTTTATGAAGACTCTACTTTAAAATTTTAGTGGTAGAGACATTCACTGAAAGGAATACACTCGGCATGTGAGAAGCTTCACTAGCCAAGGCAGCTCCTAGAGTTCCGAACTCTTTGCTTTGACCTCTGTGGTTCAGGGAAAATGATGGCAGTCTGCATAGTAATTTTGTTTCTGGTATTGATGGCTGTTGAAAATAATGCTCTGTTGTTGTGCCTTGTAACACAGGCTGTTTAAAAATAAGCATTTATGTATGTGTCTAGGAAGCCTTTAGGTGATTAATTCTGAAGTGGATTTGAAATAGAGACAAACAGCTCCAAACAGTTGTATAATATGAATTACATTCATACTGAAAGGGAGATTAAATTTTTCTATTTACTTAACAGTCATAGACATCACATTTATTTCAAACAGATTAAAAATTATGAAATGAGTAGCATTTCTTTTCCATGTGGAATATGTTACTACACAAGGCAAATGATTTATATTCTGAAGTGTTGGGTCTGTGGTGCTTTCTAGCAAGGCTTATGGGCAAAGAAAGATCTGTGGTAATAAAGAACTGTACTGAGTAGTCTGACATTGAAATGAGTACAAGGAAGAATAAATCTAGTACTAATCAAGCAAGTCATATCAAAGTGATGTTACTTAATCACCTTTTGTGTAATAAGAGTTTAGAGATGTCAGTAGTGGTCACTGAAGAAGGCTTTAATGTGTAACATTTAGTGAACAGTAGGAAATATGGGGATTATCTTCTGGAGAAACAGGGAATTGCATAGTACAGTGTGCAGCTGTGTTAAGTGAAATACCTGGTTACATACAGGTTATTTCAAGTCTCATATAGCTCACAGCTTAAGCTGACCCAAGAGTGGCAGCTGATGCCAGACCATGTAATACAATAATGAAAAAAGAGCACTATGGCAGCCTCTAGAATCAGAGAAAATCTACAGCTGGGATGGATATAAGAGAAGTCCCTGTTCTCTTTGAACTCTTCCTTTTGCCTCCAAAATCACTCCTGAAAAAGGTTCAACTAGAAAAATCTGTTAAAGGTATTTTTTCAGTCAAGACAGGAGCCTTTGCAGCGAGAAGGAACAGATTCATGCACTGTCAGAGACAGGAGATTTCTAAACTATGTAACAATAGCTTTTAAAAAATACTATATTTCATCTAGGATGCAAAGGTGTGGTTGGTGTGCAAATGCTTGGTGGACAGATGACTAAGGTATTCATCACTGGAATGCGGGAAAGTGATATGCAGGTTAGTGGTGTTAAAATAATGCAGCAAAGGAGTAGCTCAACATGTCCTGAAAGACTTTGACTGGGTGCTGCTGATTGTAAAGATCTGACATCCAAGGAGGCTGCATTTGGTAAAGTTGAAAACTCTTGTGTACTCTGAAGAACTGGAAAGATCCCATGGTAAAGAGAGTATTTATGAAAGTCTGGGTGTGTTCAGAAAGATGCTGAAATTCACCGCACTGCAAAGAGAATTTGCAGGGGGGATGGGGCTAGCCAGTCACTGAATCCATTTCATGCCTGAAAGAAGTTGAACTTAACAAAAAATTCCAAGGAAATATTATGGTTTAGTAGCTGTCAGACATGCCATTGCCTTTTACTTCATTTACTATGTAGCTTTGTTATGAAGAAATTTTAACAAACCAAGTTCCCAAAGCAGCAGTAGGATGTGATGAATTACCTGAGCAGGATAATCCTGGCAGAGTTGCAAGGCTTGAGAAGTTCAGCCACAGTGTGTCCTGGGTGGAAGAATGCTTCTATGAAATTGTGGCAACTAATGGCTGTGAAGCTTTCATCTTGGTGAAAATCAAGTCTCTGGCATACCTGAAAAGTGTCTGTAAGACGAATGAGGGAGGTTTCAGACGCATCTGAATTGCAGCACTTGTTGCAAAGGATGTAAGGTAACTCTGAAAACTCTTTGCTGGTCCTTTAGAGAATCTTCGATGTGAAGCCATTACAGCTAGATAGTACAATAAATGCTTAGGGCAATACGCTGAAAAATACCAGCAGAAAATTAGGGTGGTTACTTTACTTCCAAAAAGCTATTTTTTTGAGAATACTTGGCTTCTAGCTAAACAGAATTTATTAAGCTAATAACTCTTCTGGCTGGAACAGATTGAAACTGCTACTGGCAGGGTGCTGACACCAGTGTTGAGCAGTCAGGGATCACTCTAAGTATCAACCTGAGATACAGTTTTGTCTCCCACTATAATGGATCTGACCGAAGATATGTGGCCTGTGAGAGTTCTCTGCATAGTAAGTTAGGGCTATTTATTTTCTCTTGGCTCTTGCAGCCAGTTTTTCATAGCTTTTGCCTTCCCTGTTGGAGAATAAAGCATTTACAGCAAACAATGGGGCAGATGAGCTGTTCCTTCAGAGACCTTGTTTCAACCTCAGACATAAAGGCCCTGGGAGCTCCTGTAGCAGCTCACTCCCCAGAGGGTGAATTCTTAGCCTTGAAATTGTAACTTGGGAAGACAATGATACATAATGTATTGCTTACTCTACTCTTAAAAACAAGAGGAAGGACAAAATACCACAGTGAAATGAAGCAAGCCAGTAGGTAAGCCATGTTAACATGCTTAGGAAAAAATAAAGCCCAAGAAAAGCCATTGTCAATGTCAGAGTTCCTTGGCGGTCATAGTCAATCATACAGACTCCAGTGATGTTATGTCTGCAGCAGATATTTTTTATTTATGATGGGCTGTTGGGAATCTGCCTTTTAGTTGGATCTGTTTTTCTTCCCCCAGGGCTGTTTCAGGTCTTCTGAGAGCCCTGTTGCAGAGTTTTTTCTCAGATGGTCCATAAACTTCAAAGTTACTTTCCTGTATCTGCTGCTGTAATACTTATTTTGACTGGAAGCTGACACCAGACTGAATGGATACATTGAATGCAAGATTGTATGTCATGTCTTCTCTTAATGAAGGTGGGCAGAGGGGTGAGCTTTCTGCTGTAAAATGTCCTTTGTGGTCTCACACAAAGAGTGGACATTCAGAAACAGGATGTGATTTCCCAGAAATGTGAAGAGCTGTGTTTGGTATAAGAGTGATGGATCAGGCAGACTGTTAGAAAGCTGGCAAAGGAGACATCCTGTAAATTAGAGTGATCAGCTCAGATCTGTTTTCGGTTTAAACCCTTTATACACTGAAATTTTGAGCTAGGACATTAGGCTGCAGCATTGCATCACAAGAACAGATCATCACTGCTCAGCAGTTGTGGAGACAAGACACTGTTACCTAGCAACTTCTCAGAGCTGTCTTTTATAAATCCATTCTGTCATGGATGTCATGCATACACCATGGTTGGTCTTCACAAATTTTGCACTGGCCAGTATTGCAAATATATCTTCTGAGCAGTAGTATCCTTGGCAGGTATTAAATCATGAGAGCCCAGATTATTCTTGCCCTACCTGCTTGCACAGCAAGGCAAGGACAGTGGATTAGTTCTTTGTGGTAAATTACCAACCTGCTTGGATTCTGAGATGGAGAAGCATCTGTGAGAGCTGTTACTCAGCCTTCCTCCTTCTTTCTTGTATAGATTGAGAAAGAATGGACAATGATTCTCGTATATTCTCATGCCTATAAACTGCTTTCCATCTTTTGTTTCAAGAGATTATGAGCTGTAACTTCACCGTCTTAAGGTGAAGAACCTTTACTCAGGCTCATTAGCAGAATTAGTAAATAGAGATAATCTCAATTTTGAACAAATGCTGCCTTTCTATACCTCTATACAGTTCTCAGACATGGGATCTGGTTCTGGACAGAGATGTGTACACTGTAGTACTGTAAAAAGGGAGTTGGACATGAGAGTGGTGAGGCACTGGAACAGGTTGCCCAGAAAAGTGGTAAATGCTCCATC
>JBCJKH010071810.1:0-14234 GCA_039877255.1 Loriculus beryllinus
ACACCAGAACTGCACACAATACTCCAGGTGAGGTCTCACGAGAGCAGAGTAGAGGGGCAGGATCACCTCCTTCGACTCCTGGTCACGCTCCTTTTGATGCAGTCCAGGATATGGTTGGCTTTCTGGGCTGCAGGAAACAAAATGAGTTTGCTCCATCAGATGGAAAGTAAACTTGACATTTTGTTGAGTCTGAGGCAAACTCGTCCAAGTATCTTACTGTCTGCTGAGATCTCTGTGTCTGCAGTGTACTGCTACCATATGCTGTTTCACCATTTCTAAGAGCTCCGTGAACAAGAGGTACATTTCTCTAATTAATAATAGAAAACAATTTCCTTTTTAATTTTTGCAGTGTCAGAAAAGATCCAGCCCATCCTGTTTTGTGAACCAGCTCCTGGCAGCTGCTGAATAATAGAGGGAAAACCCCAGCTTGCTTTCTGTCCAGTGGATATACCACTTTACTTGTTATTCATTAGGACCCACTGTCATTTGAGTTCATTAAATACAGTTGGTGGGTTATAGGTACCTGACTGCCTGAAGGCCACTTTGATTCCCGTGTTTTAGTGTGAGCTTGCTGAATTTTCTGACATTCTTAATGATTCCTAGGAAACTGGCTTCCATATTTGCTGTCGTGTGCTTTTCAGATAGCATTACAAGTAGCTACCCTGCAGGAGAAAGAATACAAAGTTCCAGAGATTGTTTGAAACTTTGCTTTGGCCTCCAACTGCAAACCAGAGCAATGCCGTCTTTCTTGTATCTCTGTGGTGTTGCTGTATGCTATTGGGGTTAGCAGAGAGCTCATTTTGAAATTAGTTAAGCTGCCTCCTGTTTTAGGACCTTGGCTCAAAAAACGGTGCTTAACTGAGGGAAATTGCAGACCTGAGGGAAAGCAGAGTACTAAACAAATTAAAGCTAACAGTGTATTTAATTCTTCCAGCTTAAATTTGAATTTAGCCTTCATTTTTGTGTGTGTATTGTTATACATCTTGGAGGATTAATTAAATGGGACTGTACTTCTATAGTAAAGATTAGTTATACTTCAGATTTTGAATCATAGAATAGTTAGGGTTGGAAAAGACGTTAAGATCACCAAGTTCTGGCCCCACTGCCATGGGCAGGGACACCTCACACTAAACCATGTCACACAAGGCTCTGTCCAAACTGACCTTGAACACCGCCAGGGATGGAGCATTCACAGCTTCCCTGGGCAGCCCATTCCAGTGCCTCACCACCCATACAGTAAAGAACTTCCTCCTTATATCCAGTCTAAACTTCCCCTGTTTAAGTTTTAACCCATTACCGCTTGTCCTATGGCTACAGTCCTAAGGAAGAGTCCGTCCCCATGTCTAGTCACAATAGTTTATTCTCAGTCTGTTAAAATAAGAATATTTCTTACAGGTCTGTATCAAAGCTAGTGTTACACCAGCAGCTTCAGAAGAACAACTTTTTAATGGGTGGGTTTTGTAATGTTAAACAGAGACTGGCTGTAGCTTTGTATGCAGGAGGAGTTGAGCTTGGGCAGAAAATGGCAGTTGAGCAGGAATGGAAAAAGTGGCTGTTAATCACCAGGGCACAGGAATAGCCTTGTTGGATTAAGTGCAAACCTGAGGGAAAAATAATGGCTGGCAGACAGAAGCATCATTAAATGTCAAAAGTGGTCATTTGGAGAGAGCCTTCCAAGGTATTTATATTTATGGCGAACCCCTCCAGCTCCAGAAGGCAATGGAGGACTGAGATATGAGTCACCACGGGTACACTGGTTTTAGATAAAAAGTCCAGATTTGAGTTAAGGGAAGCAGAACAGAGGAAAGATTTTTGAGGTATCTGCCTTGACTATGGTAGCTCCATATGGGGAGCTGGATTACCAGTCCTCTGGCTAGCCTTAGACCTAGAAGTGACGACTTACCTATAGGACAGTTAGTACTCAAAATTAGAGAATTTTTTCCTCAAAACTGATAAAAGTTGAAAGAAAAAAGATAGTGTTCAGAGCGAAAAAACAGGATTTCATGGTATACTCTCATGGCTGATCTCCTTTTGGTGTTCTGGGTAAAGTAGTAAGCAAGTAGACAGTGTACTGCTGTTTGATATTAGTTTTAGTTACAACCTTTTGTTTCTGATTTGTTACCCAAAAATATACCTATATGTCTTGCCCAAATGCATTTTTTAAAACCCTTGTGTTTGCCTAGTGCTAAAGAAGAGGCTGCATGAGCTAGCAAATAGTGCTCTCAACTTTGGTTCTAGGGGACATCCCAACCAACCCAAGGGATGGAGACTTGTGGCTGGAACATGGAGGCATATGTGACAAGCAGAAGAGCTCACACTCTGATTCTGTTTTGTAAGCAAGATTAACTTTCTTGATGAGCTGACACGCTGTCAAACTGTAGAGGCTACAGTCCAGAATAAAGCAAAATTAATATAAGAGTATTGATCAAGTTGTGGATGGAGCAGTCACCCTGCTACGGGACTTCACTGCCTTCTTGAATGAAAGAAATATGCTTTCAAAATGTGTGCTGCTGATGGACAGAGCCTAGCTGGGAGTTGTGTTCTACCAGCGACCTCCAAGCAAAGAGAAAGGCGTATTTAACTGATCATGTCAGATAGTGTTTTGTGATAAAAAATGCTGCGTCTTCACTCAAGTACCAGTGAGGTGGGTATTTTCCTTCAGTTGCTGTCTAATGTTGCACTAATATAAAAGGAAGGAATATTGCAAAATTGAGCAAAGATAATAAAATTCGTATCCCTTATGCAGCCGTTTTCTCAATCATGTTTCACATAAAATACTCCAGTAGAACTTCAGTAAGAAGTGATTTTGTGACTAGGAGCATCATTTACCAAACTTTGCGTAGTTGAACTCAACTCAGGACTCCTGGCAGTCCTGAGTAGTAAAAACCTCTGGAAAAATGGTCCAGCTTGCACTGAAAATGGACTAAATGTGCATTTACTGACAGAGGCAGGCCAACTGTGAAAACTTCTGCAACACTTGCTGCCAAGTACAGATGAATGCAGAAGTAGTTTACAGAACCAGATATCCAGAGGTAAAGGACCTCTGTGTATTTTGGCGTATTCCTTAACAGCATTCGGAAGGTGTTCTGCAGATAATGTTTGGTATTTCCAGCATTGCCTTTGTTTAAAGCTCAAAATATCCCGGTGATAGGAAAAAAGGGGTAGAGATTCAGTATTGAGATAATTTCCTCTAATGTAGGTAAGATGCTAAGGAAGTGAATTAGACTTTGCTCTAAATGCAGTTTAACCTGTGCTGGTAGTGGAAAAAAGTCTTACTTTACCTTCAAAGCCAACAAAATCTGACCCTGAGAATGTGCCTTTAAATTAATCATGCTACATTATTTAATGGCTATAGAATTCTCAGTCCCTTTGGTGTCTCTTAACAGGTTCCCTTGTAATTGCTGCTCAGTTTTCTAGTAGAGATAGGAATTTAGTTGTTTAGTATGTTAGTTGGAAACGAAGTTCGATGTGTTCTAAAAAGTTATTCAGGTTGCCAGTGACAATTCCCATCTGTCATATGAAGGGACTTTTTTAAAGATTTGATTTTTAAAGGAGCCTGACTATAGCCTGCACAGGTATTTCCAGCAATAGAATCACAGAATCATAGAATAGTTAGGGTTGGAAAGGACCTTAAGATCATCTACTTCCAACCCACCTGCCATAAGCAGGGACACCAAATAGTGAAAAATCTGTCTGCAACACTGTCATTGCTGAGAACCTTAAAGTGTCCAAGCTACCCATCCTCTGAAAACTGCTGTAATTGTTATGCTTTCATAATTCTATAAAGGATCCTGACTGTCGGAAGCACAGTTCATACGCTGACCCTGTGTTTTCCATGTGTGTTGATAATGAGTTCTCTGTTTAGCCCCTCTGTGGCCCCCAAGCAACTTGCCTTCAGACACTGCCAAATTAAACTTTTTCCCCTTTTACTGTCTTCTATGCAAGTACCATGATTTGTGCATATTTCTGATCTCTCCTCTGTTTCTTTGCAAAATGCTCCATTTCCACCATTATTTATTTTTTTCGCAAGCACTTGCATTTTTGTCATGTTTGTCCAGCAGTGGGCTGATAACATTGGCATCATAGGAAATGAGACCCAGAAGGCAATCCTGTATGTCCCCAGACATAGAGTCTGGTCACCAAACTGATTCACATCGCAGAAGAGGTCAATTAGAAGTTAAAGACCCTGCAATCTCTTATGCTCAGTGAATGCCTTCTGCTCCAGCTGGGGATGATTTGACATTGACTTTTCTGTTTGTGGCTTGTCAGTAGTCACATGTAATTTATAATTATTTGTGTAAATGGGCTGAGGCTCCTTACCATTGGTATTGACTCTTGTCCCATGGCTTAACAAAACTGAAATAGTGAAAAGTCACATTAAAAAGCAGTGGGGAATTTTTAGAAAAGCCTCCAACTATCAAGGCAAATATTGTCCTGACGGCTACCTCTCCTCTAAGCTGAATCAGATCAAATGTCGCTGTGATTTGCCTGACTCAGGACTTAAACAACTCAGTGTCGGTGGAAGTCCCTTCTTGTTGGAAAACACATTTTTAAACTTGAATTTAAAAAATAATTAACTCCACTAGCGTACTCAGAAGGGACAATGAAAGCTATAGGGCCTATCATGCAATTGTGCAGTGTAAATTATGGAGTGGCAACTAGTGTCCTGTCCTTTTGAAAGAATATTTTGTATGTGAAAAGAAAAAGCTTATGACTAGTGTTGTTGGCAGGCCGGCTGCCTCCTGAGCTGGCTGGAGGCAAGTAGAGGGCTCCCGGGCGATGCACAAGGCTCTTGGATGCACGGATGTGCTCGCTGTTTGCTTCTGGGGCTGCAAACACACAATAACACAAAACTGCTCTTGAAGGGTAAATGAAGTGAGAAAACACAGTGGGTAAAGCTTTTTCAGTGACAGAGCTGTCACTGACTTTGGCAGAGAGAATTTACTCTGACTTTTATCTTCTTCAGTTTATTTTTATGAGCGAGCGTGCTTGACCACATGATAAATATGATCAGAAAGAAGGTCTCAGGACACCAGTCTGCTCCAACTGCTATCATATGCCAGGCACAAAATGACTATTACATACGTAGCATTTTCTAGAAAATCCCTATGTGCTACTCCTGACAAGAGCAAGGAATATGGGTTTATTTGCATTATTTCTGTAAAGCTTTTTTGGTCATGACTTTGCTTGTATTCCATCCTTGGAACAAGGTGTTTACATTAGAAAAGGGAGATGTATGTGGAAATACAGGTTTTCAGAGGTGCTCTTTGAAAAACTTAAAATACTCAAGTCAAGTCTGGCTCATTTTTTGACTTTTTTAAAAAAAAAAAAATCTAAAATTTCTGGTTTAACCTCTCTATTCCAAAATACCACATGACAGATTTATTTAGTGTTAGTGGTTTATCTCAGTTTCTAAATTACATGTAGGACATGATACCCTACACTTTCTCTTAAACTACTAGTTTCTTTTGCCCATTCTCTTCTGTTTTCTGATGTGGATCTAACACCTGCTTCGGTATGTGCTGGATACTTTGTCACTTGGTTTCTGGCTGTCAGATCTGATGAAGAGCTTTGCCTGTCTTAATGTTGAAAATTTGTCTGACTTCCAAAGCAGTTGCACAGGTTATGTGAAGAATTTATTTTCTTCCCAACAGAGTTATTCTTTATTGTATTAGATTTTTCTAACTTTGTCCTTTAAAACAAGCAGCATAAAATTAAACCAATACAACTATTTTTATTTTTATTTTTGTTAAACTGGTTTAGATGTTGTGTCTGTGTTGCTTCAGGAGCTATATATTTATAAATAATTTCAGGATAAATATTCACTGAATGTCTTATTTTTGAGCTGGCTTTTTTTAAAGTATACTCTGTTATGCCTGGGAGTTGTTATATTATACTGTAAAGCTGAGAATGTAATACCAGGGAATAGACAGATGAAATAAATATGTTGTATGAATGGTACAGCCACCTATTATTCTCTTTTTAGCAAAGATTATGATAAAGCTGATCTTAATGTAACCAAGCCATCTCTAAGTACTAATGGCTGGAAGGTAAAGCAATACAAATTCCATTTAGGAGAATGGTGTCCTGAATGGTATATGGGGAAAGATGCCACCCTGCATCTTTCACTGCTTGTCTTGACACTGACTGCTGGGCATATAAGAGATGTGATACAAAACTAAATGGGGCTTTTGATCTAACCTACGGTGGCTGCTCTTATGAATTAAATAAGGCATGATTTTAAAAAGGCTGATGACTGCTGATGAAGAAAAAAGTACTCAGGAAGATGGTAGTTTTATTCCCAGAGCTTTGCTTTCACATTTATAATGAAATCTGAAACCAGGTCAGTTTTGTGCTTCCTTTTTTTGCTTATGTGGAGGCAGATATTTTTCACACATGGTTTTTTTTTTTAGCACTAGGTTCTTTATGGGTCAAATCTTAAGTAACTTAACAGCAGATTAATATTTTACTGGCTGTGTCTACATGGTCTGTTGTGATTTGCTCAGTCTCTGTGGTCCTGGCAGTCTGAAGCCCACAGCTGATACTGTAGGCTGCTATGGCTGAGCTAGCACAGCTTTGCAAGGTTCGGTCTCGGGATCTGCCATGGGGTCACTGGAAACCAAGGTACTTCTTGCTAGAACAGGGAGAAAAGTTGGTTGGATGTGCCTGCTATGCAGGAGTGGAGTCACTTACAGATAGCCAGGAAAAGCCTCTTTATCTGACAAAAGAAACTTGATTAAACAAATCTGGGCTTGGTTTGCTAAACTCGTTCTGTACCAGCAAACTCTTAGTTTACTTATTTTCACCATAATATTTACCACCACTGGTTAATATAATAAGTAACTGTTAAATTGTTGACAAAAAGAAGGGGATTTTTTTCTTTCCAGGAAAAGTGTTTTCTGCATTTTTGGCCACATGATATTTAGTGCAGTTCCTTGCATAGCTGCTGCAATTTGTTAAAAAAAGTTGGGCTGTAAATCGTTCTGTTTCCATGTAATGTTGAGCCACATGGAATTTCAGAGTTTGAAACTGCATCTAGTGGGATCTAGGCTGCTTTCTCTCCTTCTCTTCGTCCCTCCTTATAGCAGACTGACCTTCTGATCCCTAGTACACATTTGCATGGGATTATATAGACTGCAAGAAACAGAATTCGACCAATGTTTTTTCAAGGTGTGTGTTACAGCTGCCAAAGATTGGAGACAATGATAAAGTTCTAGACCAAGGAAAGACAGTGTTTTGGAATATTTTGCTGAATTTAAAGTTCTAGACTGGTCAGCAGCAATAAAAGTTACAGACTTTTATAGACTGCATTTTTTTGGTGTGAATATTGGATGTGTTTGAAGGGATCATCAGTAAGGCATTTATTCTAATGCAGAACAGATTCGTGAGTTTGTGGTACATTTTATATGAAGAATTTGTTCAGTGGAAGTGGATTATGGATGTGGTACTAGGGCTGCTGCTGTGTTCTCAGAATGCAGTAGAAGCTACTTCTTTTCTTCCTTGCTTTCAAAAAGAAAATGCAGTCTCTACTGCAGCCTGTACCTTCCCATTACAAAGCAAGACGTCGGAAAACTAGAACAGATTTTTCCCTAGAAAAATTCTTTTTATTGCTTTAACTACATTTTTGTGCTTGGTTAAGGAAGTTTTGCTGTTATTGGACTCTTACACACACTCATCCCACTTTGATTTCTCCTGTACTCCACCCTGTCAATAGTCACATTTCTGTAGGGTGAAGATGAAGTGTGAAGGAAAATGATTTGTACCTTCTCTTTCCATTTTTTCTTGCTTTCTTGTTTATACAAGGGCTGAATGAATTTTCACTGTTCTTGCATGTCGGTTTCCTGCTTATTAGTTGCTTTCCAATAGCACCTACAGACCCGCAGTGCGTGCATGGACATCAGATTGGCAAAGGGTGCAAGAAAAGACAATGCCATTTGGGGAACTGACGCAAAGAAAAGCAGTGTCTTTCCTAACATCAGGCAGAATTATGGAACAAAGCTGAAATTTGAAATAAGAAAATTCAATTTTTCTTGAGTGTCATTGCAGACTTGTCCTGTCTTGGTGTGCTTTTGATTTTTGAAGTGCAGGGTTTTTTTAACAAGGCATGTCCTCTGCATATTCTTCCCGGTCACAGGCATTAACAGATTAAAGTGTATTCTAAAGTTACAATCACAAACAAGTGAAATGTAAGGAAGTGAGAGAACAGAAGGTGTTTTAGTTAAATCATTCAGTTGTTGACTGAGGAACTGCTAGTGTCTTGTTCCTGTTCATGGAGGCAAGTTGATATAGGTACACCTATGTGGAAGGTGAAGGCATCTAGTACAGTAAACAACTTTGATCTGATAAAGTGAAATAAGCTGTACTGAGGCAAAACCATCATACCAGTGTTTCTACCTTTATGTTGATGAACTGTTTCTTTCCTCTGTATTAGGCAGGGTCTATTTGTTGTACAGAAGTGGTCTGGGAGTAGATGTTCTGTCACTGTAATAAATTTGCTGTGGTTGTCCCGATGTCAAAATTAAGCAAAAGTGAAGTTAAAATAAAACTTCTTTCACATCACTTCCTCAAAAAGGGACAAGAGAGCTCAGAAACATGAGGCTTCTGTTGGTGTGGGTTTGCTGTCTTTCATGGAATGATACATGACTATGGGAAAAGTTACTGAGAAAATACTGTCAGACTGAAAGGGCTGCCTATTTTTTCTTAGAAGTCTGCTCACAGTATCTTGTAATGTGTTTATGCTAGAATGTACATCTGAGTATATAGCTGTATAATCATCTACGTGATTTTCCTTCTTCCCTTTCTCACAGTGCATGCCAATTAAAGGCCTTGGATTTGTTCTCGGAGCCTACAAGTGTATTTGCAAGGCTGGATTCTATGATCCCAACATCTTCCCAGTGAACAGCTTTCAGAGTAAGTGCCTTTGCATGAGTTTTATTTTTAAAAATAAAAAAAATAAAACAGAGCTAATATTAATAACACAGGGCTCCTTTTTATCCTCATCAGGGTTATACAGTAAAATCCCAGTGGTTTGCAACTCTCAGATTATATAATCACTTAAGGAGTTCTAGCCGTCTGGTTTGTCATTCATGATGCTCTTGGGGATCCTGTAAAACATACCCACTTGAAGAATATTTGATTTGCAAATAAATCTAAAAACATGAAATGAAGTCTTGCTATGGAGAAACAGAGATTTCTGGCGTCTGTGCTCAAGCACAAGTACAGAGGAAATTTTCCAGTAGTTTTCTCTTTGGCCAGAGCAAATGAGAATGTCCTCGCCTCTGGCTTTGTGTAGGCTTTAATTGTTTTCATGGAATGGTCTGGGTTGGAAGGGACCTTAAAGATCATCTGGTTCCAACCCCCATGCAGGGACACCTTCCACTAGACCAGGTTGCTCAAAGGCCCATCCAACCTTGCCTTGAACACGTTTTCATTTTACTTCATTTGCAAAGGAGAATTCAAAGGAATATTCAAATTTTAATACTTGCTGATGAGGTATTAGAAATGGGTCAGGCCTGAGAGTCTGCCTTGCTCTATGATACTGAATGACATACAGCCCACACTTGCCCAGGACACACATTGTGTGGTACTTAGACTGAGTTGCTTACAGTAAGGGAAACAGAAATCTGTTGATACTCAACAGGGAAAACGATGCGTTATTTTCATCATATGACCAAAGTGTAATCGTTGCACAGATTTTGTGCTGAAATTGTTGCAGTTACAGTAGTAGAGCTCATGCTGCAGTCACAGGTGTAAAACTGTTGCTTGTAGATGTAACAAGGCATTGTTCTCTGCCTCCTGCTTTCATGTGAATACCATCCCCAGCTTCTTCACACCATCCTTTAGCCAAAGGTTCATGTCATCAGTTTTCTGCTACAGGAGCAGTTTGTATAAATACCTGGGGATGAGTAGCTTTCACCAAGCTTGGTCCATGACTGTGTGTATTATCTCCTGCCTTGTGTGAGCCCTAGCTTTTCCTGTTCCATTACAGAATTTCCTTTAATATCATTCAACACTTAATGTGCATCCTTGTGATGCTCCTAGATACAGATTCAGGAGTTTTGTACTGGTAAATCATGTGTGGGATTATATGACATGGTATGTATAAAATCATGCCCCCAAACTACTGATCTGCAAATAAAACATCCAAGTTCCTTCCTATATTAGTTACTCTTGAACTCTGCTTTCTTGTGTAAAATGTGATGGGGATTATAGAGGAAAGGTGAGTAACTTTTGATATTAGGAAAGCTTTAAAATTCTCTATTTGTTCACAGCCCTAAGTTCCAGATACTAAATCTTTTGACCTATGACATGGGTTGGCCTGTTTTTGATTGATTTGATCTGGTTTGGATATAGACTAGCCAAGATAACGCAGTATCTCATATATATGAGAGAGACATATATATCGTGTGTCCTGTATATATGTGGCATAAATAGCACAGTTTGTTCAACAGTTTATCTGGTGAGTGTTTCCCTTTTCATACTGTGGAGTCTCGCACAAGGCAGCTTTGTGATAGTGCTTTTTCTCTTGTTGTTTGAATCTTTTGGTAGAGTAAAGATGATGTTTGGTTCCTCCTGCACTGCAGTGAGTTATGATGAAGTTGGGATTTAACTACTATAAAAAAAAAAGATCTTACATTTTTGTCATACCAGTTGCCACAGAACACACAAAAATAATGTGGGTAGAGATCATTGCAGCATTGATCATTAGGGATGAGGATGAGATTTATTTTATCTCATATCAGCTGTTTAAAATGGGTATGCTTGGCATGTATTAGTCACCTGGGTTTCAACTGCAGTCAACACCGAGAGCAGGGCTCCCCTGGAGGGTACTTCTGCTGCTTTGGAAAGGCAGAAATTGTCTTTAGATGGAAAAGTAACTCTTCAGGCAAATAACCTTTATTTTCTCCATTTAATATAGAAGGAGGAGCCTATACAGCTACCTTAGATTACAGCTACCTTAGATTAGATATTTAGCTTCTAAATAGCTAACATAAAGTGAAATTGGTCTCATTAAAGTTTTTTCATGTGCTGATATGTTAGGGTGTGTAATTGCATGATCTGGGATCACTTTAATTTGACCATACGTTAATGAGAGCTAACATAAACATGGGTTTTGATACAGCTAGTAATAAAAAACCCCTTCAGTTCATCCAGATGCAGCTGGATCTGCCAAGCTCTACAAGTGATTTCAAAAGGTGAATAGTAAGACAGCTATTGTGAGACTAGAAATGACTGAAGTAATGGGAGAAAAAACAGTGGTTCAAGGAAACTTAACCCTGTCACCCAGCTATGTTCTGTAAAAACAATAAAGGAAAAGATGACATGGTTAGAACAGCTGTAGTATGTATTTGGAGGTTCAAACTGATACCAGTACAGGAATTCTAGACATGAATCCTGCAAACAGTTTTGGCAGAAGATCTCTTTGTGGAGCTAGGCTGGTGAAGTCTTGTGAAAAGTGAGGATGTCATTGCACATTTTAAAACACCATTGATTTGGCTTCAGCCACATTCTCTTGCTTCTGGAAGTTCCTAAGGCTGTCTTGCTTACATGAAACATCTTCAGCAAGTTCAGTTTTCCTTCTTATTTAACAATAGTTTTGGTTTGGTTTTTTTTAAATACACAGGGATTATGGGCAAGTATCTGTGGATCATAAAACATAGGAATCCCCCTCTGTGCTCTGTTGCTGGGTCCACTTTTATGAGCAAGATGTCAGCCCAAGAATCATTGATTTTTGTAGACAAAATACTAGCTTGCCAGTAGATTTTCCAGATTTCCTGGTGTGCTGTATGAACAGTGGAAAACTATGCTTAGTGTAAGCGCGCTGGTTTTGCTTTGGAGACACAGTAGTGCAGTCATGCAACAGAATGATGAACAAATGTTAATTAAGAAGGGTTTTATCTAATTTGAAGACAATTAATTCACTAGATAGCATGTTTATGAAATTGAAGAACAATCTGAAATAAGATCAGGGCTTGTACTGTGAAGATTAAGTAGTTAATGGGTCTGCTCTTCCTGTGCCTGTGTGAAGTCCTTTCCTTATTCCCAAATCTTTGATGTAATTTTTTCACCTTCGAAGAATTCCCATGCAGATGTAGCCCACTTTAAATTCAGTAGGAAAGTGTTTGGCAATTAATAAGATCAGTTTCACTCATGTCTAAATTGGTCTGTGTTTTCTGAACATGACAAAAGGAGAGTGAAACAAGAAAAGCAGTCGAGGCAAGCCATTTTGTAACTCAGAAGGGCCAACGGGGAGGGAAAGGGAGTCAGCACAGGACTTCTCCTCCTGTGTGGTTGAACTGTCCATCCCATACAACTAAAGGTGCCTCCCCTTTACTCTCCTGAAACTTTCAGGAAAGGACGCAGAAAATCGCTTTTCCGGTGGTGAATTGTCAGAGGAAGTCTACACCTGCCTGCCCTGCAGGGAAGGATGTTCTTACTGTACAGATGATACTCCCTGCTTTGCACAGGAGGACAAGTATTTACGGCTGGCTATCATCTCATTCCAAACGCTCTGTATGCTGCTGGACTTCATAAGCATGCTGGTAGTCTACCATTTTCGCAAGGCAAAGGTAAGCAGACACGTTTTACTTTGATATTCGACTCATTGTGTGGTACAGACTCATTTATGTTATAGCTTCTCATGTTATAACTGACTGTGGCAGTCAGTTTCTCAAGTAAGGAGCTCAAGTCAAGGACAGGGTGTGATTTACGAACAGAAATGCTTTGCATTAGGCATGGAGGTACTTAAATTGTTTATGTATTTTTTTTGTGATGTGGGTTGGGAATCTGAGCAATATATGTCTCCCACTGAAATCTGCTTACATTTATGGGTGACCAGCAAAAATTAAGGAAACTACTATGTTCAAGGTAGTTTTGGAAAATCAGGCCAATTACATGGGTATCTAAGGAGGCACGTGGGTATTTGTAATCTCTGTTTTACCACTGCTGGGAATGATGTTTAGTTTCAATGAATTTGAGACTAGTTGGAAAATAGTTGCATCAAAGAGAAATCTTTCCAAATGATTCTAGTTCCTAGAGAGTTTAATCTCGATTCCATGGTCAAAGATTTTTTTTATCTAAAGTGTGAATATATTAAGGAGTGTTTATAAATTGCTCATGCAGGCTGTGGTTATGTTTTATGTACTAACCTAATGAACTTTCTACTTTTGCCTCACTTGGAATCTTCTAAAATGTAAGATGCCATAGAATCTTACTGTTGCCTCAGTAAATGCAGAATATTCTCTGAAATTTCCAAATTAGGGAAAAAAAAAGGAAGAAAAAGAAGTAGAAGCTGGTACATATTTGCTGCCTGTATTGGGGAGATGTAAGTGTGCACACAGTAGTATGCTACACTGTTGAAATTAATAGCTTCATTCACTTTCCATAGCTAGATAAGCATTTCCATTTGGGTTTTTGGTATGCTTGGTCCCACAGTCTTCTTAATCCTACAGTGTCTGTGTTACAAATGCGTGGTTCGTTTTGAAAGACTTTAATATCCTGGCAGGAAATCACAGAATGAGCAGTAAGAGTGTTTGTTTTATTCTCTTCTGTTTCTGACAGAGTCTTTGTATTTAATGATATTGCATAAAATGATTCAAATCACAGACTTAATTGTTTTTATAAAGTTTTCATTGTGAAAGGTCTGTTGTAGGCATCTGTTCAGTTGCTTAACATTAACTTAGGAGAACTTCATTCCAATTTTTTTTTAGTCCACATAGTAATGTAACTCAATTTTAATGTCATAGACATCATCCTGAAAGAAGCATTTCTTGCAAAACTTTACTCTCTAGACCTGCAAAACGAAACAGAGTAAAGTATTTAGATAACTTGATATGCAGCTATTGCAAGTTTGGCTTGATTATTATTTCACACTGAAATATTAATTGTTTTGTAAGAAATTTCTATGTTTTCTGATCTATAATTAGAGATCTGAGATAAGTAAAATTGTGTACACTCTTGCACTTGTACACTTACGTGTGTTCTGATACACATATCCACTAGAGTAAGGAAAAGATATATCTTTATTAAATGTACTACAGAAGTCTTGTGTTTCACAAAACCTGCTAGTAATGAAAGGTGCATTTTTACTTTTGTGATGATTAGCTATTTCTCCAAAGTAGGCTATGAGAAAAGAAGCAGATGGGATCTGAATATTTAATACCGAAGTAACACCCCACTGTGCAGGCCGAAGGGTTTACTCACACTTGCAAAGCCCTGTAGCGACAGGCGAGGGA